>SDVV010006341.1:0-18522 GCA_016164225.1 Gammarus roeselii
CATCATAAGCATGATGCCACCAAGATGCTGTCTCCAAATATACCCTGGGTTTTCTCTCACCTGCACGACACCCTAAGATGGAGGCACGCGATACCTGTTTCAGACGAGACCGATACCAGGTTTAAACGAGGATAGTACCTGGTGCCACCTATGTGCTCATACAGGTACGAACACGGTGGCCACTCCCCTGACAGTTTCTGTACTTCATTCACCCTATCACCTCAGTAACACCTCAGTAGCGGTAGCGAAAGGTTCTTGCGGTCATTCGTTCCCCATAAGGTGCGATATTAATGCGTTGATATACATATTGTATTGATGTATCGGTGTTACGATACGTGTTATTGTAGATGTTTTTTTACGTGTGAAGGAAGTTTATTTAGAATGTTTCCATGCTACTAGATAATATTTACTTCCTGTTATTTACATGACTTGGTCCCTGTCAGTATCGCACTACTCTCTCATACGGTCATAACAGCTGCGTAGTGGGAGGCACTTGCTCCTCCCCGTGAGTGATACATGCTTCCACCTGATTTCTCGCGTGTTATACTGTGATTTATACAGTGATCATAAAACAAGTGCTGCTTTATTGTACCAGTGTGATGATACGTGTTATTGTAGATGGATTTATTAGTGATGTTCATTTTGAATGTTTCCGTGCTACTAGGAATAAATTTATTCCATGTTATGTGCCAGTCATGGCCCCCTGTCTTTGTTCACGGTGCCACTCCGTGTAAGTTTCCCATTGGCCTTATAGTAATTTTATCATTAAGGGAAATGACTTCATACCTGAATCTGGGCCGTGAACTATGTCCACTTGCCCACGAGCCAAGATCGTTGTAGGGCAGCACTGATTCTCACATGGTCATACATGTTGGTTGGTAAGTGTCACTACCTCCCACAACTGGTACGAGCGTGAAAAACAGGTTTCATTAGTTTTTTGCGTGTTAGGTTATGTTATGCTGTGATTTGTTCAGCGATCGTATACCAGTGCACCATTGTTATGTATCCCAAAATGCATCTATCCCAAAATGCATCTATCTCTTCCTCCTTCTCTTCAATTAAAAAAAAAATGTAACGTGCTTTAGGCATTTTATCCAGGAATGTCTGAATGATTGCATTGATGTCTGGAGTTATTACTGTCTTATTAACCAATAAACTTTTTAGGATATCAATTAAATGAACATGGCTTTGAACATTGGGATGGCTAACAAACCCATTCGATTCAAATATAAGTGCTGAGTTAGTTTTGAGATAGTGAAGCAAACCTGGGGATGGCGTCATAGCAACGAGAGGTAATGCGACCGTATATATTACTGCAACATCATCGCCATTTTGTGGCTCATTTTGTTTGATCGGTTCCTGTGTGGGCTCTGTAGTTATACTGTTGCGATGGAGAGCATTAATAAAATAAAATATTTTACTGATATTTCAGGCGATGTATTCAAATCTAGCATTTCGTCCCCACGCCTACTCAATCTTTGACTGTGATACGTACTGCTATGTTCTGCTATTTCTTGCCCTGTTGTGACAGATATGGGTGTTGCGCTACCGCCAGTATGAGTTGTTGTAAACTTATCCATCTTGGACTTAGGAACAAGGTAATAAATCGATTCATCCATGGATTATTTTTGTCGAAAAACTGACTGCTGCGGGTATTAGTAAATTTAACAGAAACCCTCCACGCACGGTTGATAATGTTTTCCTTTTGGCCTCGGAAGATTTACTCCCGGACGATTTACTGTCTAATTATTTTTTTATAGAATTGAATTTATTTATCCGTGACTTGGTTAGTTTATCACAGACCAACTTTCCGCTCACTATATTTCTACATATTTCGCATATGATCTTAACTTTCTTATCACTTACATGTTTGACGAGTTGACTACGTTCGGATGATTTTAGTTGATTTATTCCATTATAAAAATTCAATTATCGTTTCAAATTACGTTCATCACACATCACAACACAACGTTTCCTTCATTAATCCACGTAGGTTTGCTGTCTGGATAATCCGTATATTGCACGTAGATTAGCTTTCTTCCTCGTTTAATTCGGGTCTTCAATACCTTGATAGGATAAATTTCAGGTTTGTCACACTGAACTAATTCCTGCCTATAGGTAAAACCTTTGATGGGTTCATCAGTACCGAGTGGCGTTATTTCATAGTTCGGAGGGTAA
This sequence comes from Gammarus roeselii, assembly GCA_016164225.1. NCBI lineage: Eukaryota > Metazoa > Arthropoda > Malacostraca > Amphipoda > Gammaridae > Gammarus > Gammarus roeselii. The sequence continues at coordinate 2,179 of SDVV010006341.1, forward strand.
TGTTTTTGATTAACACGTGAAATACTAAACACTTCTTTCGTGAACTTCTGTTCGTTTCCTCGCCTAAATGTCTTGAAACTGGGATCACTGCACTGTAAGCGTACGTACGTTCCCACATTTAATTGTATACCGGGCACTTGTATACTTTTACGTCGTATTTTATATATTTCCGTTTGCAAAGCTCAAATTTGCTTCGGATTGTTCAACAAATAAACGTCAAATGGGTTCCGTCCCATTAATGATGGGTGTGGTGTCATATTGTGTGTCGTTCTAAGTGATTGCTAATCATTTATAAAGCGTTCAGGCATTTTTTCATGCACATATTTTCCCAATTCAATTTTTATAGTCCGTATAACGCGTTCTGCTGGGGAAGCTTTGATGATCTTGTTGTATGTGCCCTGATCTGAAAAAATCCGAGTTGATGGCCATACTAGTTCATTGAATATTTTGTCAAATGCTGCAATCACATTTTTAAATGTAATGGCTTTCAAGGGTTGTGCACACAGATATTTACTGTATATATCAATGACGATCAATAAATATCTAATACCATTATTTTTAGATGCATATTCTTTCACATAGGCAACATCTGCACTGAGAATTGATCCAGGACGCGCAGCTGTAAACATACGTCTGCTAAATTTCAAAGGTGCTTGTTTAAATCGTGTGAATGTTTCTGATGCTTGTAAAAATTGTTCAACATCGCGTCTTGTTGTAGACGGACATATATTCGTATAGCTTTGATGTAGAGCCTTCACGCTAAAGTACGACCCAACAGCCTCCTGATTGTAGTAGACACTCTCCATTCTAATTCACTTCTAATCTCAAATCGGGTGTACATTATATTTTATACTGGCAACACTTCTTGAAAATTCATGTCCTGCAATTTTAGCTCTAATCAAAAGTTTTGAAGTACTTGGTTTTGTGAAATCAACCAAGATATGACCGTATGATTTTTGTTCCACTTGTAGCTTGTACAATGAGATGAACGATTTAATCTTATCTTTTGCAAAAAATGTTTTACCGAAATAACGTAATTGATTGATATCGCGCATGCGCAGAATAAGAAAATGTGTGTTATTCAAAGATATTGTGCGATGAAATGGATTTGAGTGGACGAGTGATTGGTTTAAATATATCGCACTGATATTTGCATGCCTGCCCCGACAAAACACAGATGCAATAACACGTAGAGACGCTGATTCCATCATAAAGTCATCTTACACAACAAGTAGTTTACACGTAGTTTTCTTCGCTAATGGATCGAATGCGAGTGGTCCTGCATGAATTTTTATTTTGTCATGTTTCCTTACAGGAGAGTGCTCTGATCCTGAAACGACGACCTCATCGAAACTATCAATGTATTTACTAATTATTTTTCCTAAAAGGACGCTCTTCCCGCTGGATGAGAACCCGCTCACAAACAAACGTGCGGGTTTGGCGAAAAGGTTGATGTCCGCAAACCTAACAGTCTCCATTCTCCCCAACAGGCAATCGGCAACTAACTATTTTTCAATGTACCTTTAATTTATATATATATTTTTTCTGACAACTAACTATTTTACAATAAATCTTCATTTTACATATATATTTTTTCTTTCTCTTTGCAGATATATTCCATCAAGGACATGCTAAAGTCAAGGACCCGTTCGGTATCACCAGGTAATTGTTACATCTCTTATGTCAATATGCCAATATCTTTGTTACTATCTAATATTGTTTCCGTATGTTTTTCCGGCAATTGATTTAACCTATTATCATTTCTCATCAGATCATGGTGACAACTTGATCGCAGGTGAACCAGATCAATCCAGAACTTCAGGAATGATAAGGTATGTGTAACGAAAAGTGTCGATAAATATATTTTTTGGATAGTGTAATCATTTTTTCCATGTTATATATTGTTACATATGTTCTAATACCTAATTTTTTTCACGTGCAGACCGACGCAGCTTCTTCCAGCGTATCAGGGCTATCAGCTGACCAGTCATTGACCAAAATATCAGGGTGATCCAAGGTACGGTGATCCAAACTACCAGCATCATCCGTTACAGAGACCACCGATGCAGGCACAAGCATACGCGCAAGAGACTCGAGCTTATCATCCATCAGGATCCTTTCACCAAGTCGGGCATATACAGAAGTTAGTGTATATTTTAATAACTATTACATCTTTGCCATAGGTTGTCTGATACGTTAGAGGGTTGTCTAGTACAATTCTAGACTTGTTCAGAATGATTTAATGTCTCCAAGCAATACACTCGATAAATCCTATACGATATTAAAAGTCATATTCAAAATGTTCAAGAAAACTTTAAATGTTGGTAGAGTCGTTGACACAAAATTTACAGCTTCAATGAATGCAACATCGATCGTCAGTATCGGTAAACTGATAATGTATCCAACACCTCAGCGGTATCCCACCGAAGCAGACAAGCAAACAGGTTACAACATGAATCGTTTACTAATGTATAAAAGGGCGTGTGATGCAGCACAGACATTAGTTCTGCTTATAATCTCGGCAACGTCACACCTTCCTTGCAAAATGTAAGTAATTCTAACCAGACATTTTTATTTTAAAGATATATTTGCTAATTTGTGTATTTTTTTAAGCGTGCGTTATTTGTTAATCTACAATGTAGTGTTTTATTTTTGTAGGATGAATCATGACGATATGGTAATGGCAGATGCGCCATTGTTGGAGGATGCAGGGAATGTCCCGGGCCCTAGCGTTGCAATATCCGTAAACCCTAGCGTAAGCGTCGCACTATCCGCGAACCCTAGCGCAAGCCTGCAACTGCGATTCTGCCTCTCTACCGGAACAACGCGGAGTTCAGCCTACAGGTGCGTTGGATGCGCCCTTGGCGCTGTCTCCTGTTGGACAGTTTGTTACTCAGTCTACTACTCCGAACTACCCGGAGTTCAGGCTACTGATGATCCATTCGTCACTCAGTTTACTGATGGTTTGGCGATGTCTCCTGTTTAGCCGTCTAGTATTAATCCATTCGTCGCTCAGTCCACTGCTTTGGAACTACCCGGACTTCAGCCAACTGTTGCGTCCATGGTAGCGTCTCCTGTTGGACCATCTACTGATGATTCGCGTGAGGCTATATTTCACGCACCAACCTCTGACGGTATATTGGACCACCATTTCGTAACATCGACATTTATCCCAATCACTGAACACGTCAACATATCATCCATGATAACATTAGGATGCAGGGAATTAGTGTAGCACATTGAACCAAAATTAGGAACATTTCAAAGACTCCAATGCACCGCGAGGTTTAAAATGGGGAAAACAATGGAGGATACATCTATAGGTGAGAAGGATTGGATATTAAACACAAAGTCGATCCAGCTGACCAAAAACAGCTGATTTAAGTGAATTGATTAAGGATCTCGGGGTAGATTTACAAAATAAATTAGAAATACAGGAGCTAGATGGTAGTGGCTGGAGTATTAATACAGTTTCCGCTGTTGCGCTGTAATTCTACAAGACAGGGACTAAAGGAACAAAAAGACTGGGTAGTTATGTCCCTTGACCCAAAAATTGTTCTGGCAAGTACCATAAAGTCAACATCAAGACGAAAAATAATAATTGTGTCCTGACAAGCATGATTGCCCATTTTCATTGACCTAAAAATACATGTCTCTCAAATGATGGACGTGAATCAGAGTTACCTTACCACCCGTTCAGAAACGCATGTTGCACCTACCCAAATCTTCCATTGAACGCAACTGTGGCTTTAGAAGATTTACCAAACATAGAAAGAGATTGTGATGTCAACATTAGACTGTATCAGCTCACTAAAGAGAAAGAAGATTACGGGCTGGTTAGTGTATACAGAGGCAGTTAAGAGGCCAGTGGGGAGCCCACGATCCATTTAGTGCAAATCTTAGATGCTGATCATGTCGCACTCATTCCATGTTTCTCTTCATTTATGAAAACATTCAGAAATACGAGACTAAGAGAGAACTTTTTTTGTCCTGCATGCAAGGAATGCACGAAAGCAAAAAAGATGGTCACGTAAAATTATGTTCGTCCACTACAGGCTTGCAAAACATTGGTATGCCTGAAGAAGGTGAAATGTATCAATTCTCAGCCATGCATGCAACAATGAAACCCCCTGTTGTATGTTATTATGACTGTGAATCTGTGCTGGAGCCCACCCAAGAGGTGAAACATGTAGTCAACATACACAAGTTGTGCATGTACAGATATACTCTTGTGAATGAAGACGGGGAAATTGTAAAGCACAAAGTAGTCGATTCGACTACAGTTTCCCTTGAGGAGATGGAAACACCTCTTGTTAAGAATATGTTGCTGGATTATAATGAATACATGTCAACCGTACCATTGTTCCCCATCCTCGTCCTCACCAAACAGGACATAAAAAAATATTGCGAAGCAAAACATGTGAGTGCTGCGGAGACGCTTATGGAGTAATAGGTAAAAAAATGAGTACGTCATCATAACCATTACGAGGAGGGTGTCTTTGACCTCAATAAAGAAGTAATAACGGGAAACTACATCGGGGCTCTTTGTTCTAATTGTAACATGAGAACAACGAAGAAACTCAGATTCAGGCCTTGTATTGCTCACAATGCATCGGCCTATGACATGCGCTTCATACAGAAAGGATTGGACGGTAAAAAAATCCATAATAAATGGTTTGCCAAAACAATCAGATAAAAGGTTCAGCATCTCTGTCTCCTTGAACGATACCACGAGCAAGTACGGTGTCAAATTCATCGACTCGTTCTCATTCCTCAACACAAGTTTAGACGGTCTTGCCATAAATCTTAAAGATAGTGAGCATGACATCTCACTCCTCAAATCCCATCTCACAAGTCTCGGTTACAGTGACAAGGTTCTAGACCTCGTCACTCGAAAAGGACATTCCTGCTACGAAGCTATCACATCGGATTCTGTGCTGGACCAAACTGAGCGTCCCTGGCTTTGTAATGCAAGCCGCCCTCTACGAAGGAAAGATGAAACTGGCGCTTGTCAAAAATATCGATCTCCTGAACTTGATTGTCAAAAACACACGAGGCGGATTCGTGACGTTGATGAAAGGTCTTACCAAGATAAACAATCCCCGATGCAAAGACTATGACCCTACATTACCCATGTCTTCATTAGCCATGTGGGACTTCAACAGTCTTTATGGTGGATGCTTGAGCGAGCCCCTCATCATTGGTGAGATTCTCGAGCTAACACCGGAAGAAATTCGAGCATTCGACTTGGAAAACACAGATTATTCTGGCGAACATACGTACATTGTCTGCGTGGATGCCCTAGTCAGAGATGAAGTTGCAAGAAAAAACAGATGAGCTGCCACTATTGCTACATCACAAAGAGATTACCTTGGACGATGTTCCGCCTTTTACAAAACATCTCTTAGCTGGCTCAAAATATCTCAAAAACAACGAGCAGATCGTAAGCGTGTTGCTAGCCATCTACCTCAAACTGATTACCTCGTGGCCCTGGAACTTCTCCAAATACTCCTAAGGCAAGGACTAAAAGTCAACAAGGTTCATCGAATTTTTCGCATCAAGCTAGAAACGGTCTTCAAAACCTTCATCATGAAAAATATCCTGAAGCGTCAGGAGTCTACGAACTCTTTCAAAAAGTCCCTATTCAAACTTTTATCCAATAGTATATACGGTAAGCTATTGTTCAACCCGCTCAACAGAAGTCTTAATCCAAAAGTCGTGTGTACCCCCAACGAGTTTTGAAAACGCGCTGCCAACCCGCTCCTAAAAAACTGCTACGTCATTGGCCCCGAAACAGTCATCATGATCCTCAAGCAGAAAAATGTCCGAATGGTTCATCCACTCCAAGTTGGATTCTTCGTGCTTGAAAAAGCAGAAGCAAAAGTCTACAGCTTTGTCTATGACACACTGAAGCCAAGCTATGGTGACAACGTCTCGCTCGTCTACTCGGACACTGACTCATTGCTGATCCAGTTCACAGGCGTGACCGACATTGAAGCGTAAATGCGCCAAGCTTCCCTGGCTGAATACATGGACTTCTCCAACTATCCCAAAAATCACCCTCTGTTCGATGAATCCATTAAAGGACAGCTAGGACTACTGAAACCCGAATTTGCCGAGGACTACCCGAGTGAAATATCTGCTTACAACCAAAGTGTCACAGAATGTTGCTTGAGTCCGACGCAACAAAATCGGTTGCTAAAGGTGTCAATAACCAGACACAAGCCAAAATCAAACATGAACAATACAGGGACATTCATAACCAGAAAACATACATACACTTTGAGACAATACACAACTTTCGTGCGCAAGCATGCTAACTCCAAACTGTACGCACTATCAAAAACTGCCTCAATAAATTTGAAAATAAACGCTACTATCTCGACGCATGCACAACTCTTGCCTATAGCCACCCGGACATTCCCAAAAAATCCATTGCAAATAAACCTACCGTCACTAAAAAGAAGAAGCGATGTGCCTTGGCTAATGATGTCGATGAAGAAATGGATTTAACATGAAAGAGACGAAATCCGGGTGAGACTGTCTGCGACGAATACACTCGCAATGAAAGCACCTCAACAGGATTTATCCTCTAAATGTTCATAAAATGTAAATAATCCTTGTATGTGAATAAAATAAAAAATATATAAAAGTTGTTTGATTGTCCTAGTAATCAGAGCATATATGGTTGTCTACAAGCGGTTTGTTGTCGGTATGACGTAGGACCCAGTGCAGGATGCAGGAACCGGACGACTTTTTTGTCTATGTCTCATCGCGAGGCAGTAGCCAATTGTATCAAAACAATACGTTATCAAGTTTTACAAACAGTATTTATCCAGGTATACAGCTACAGGGAGAGTGGAGCGTAGGACTTGTAGAAGTATTCTATAATGATTGGTTCAAGATAAAAATGCATGATATACAATATAACATTGTGATTTACTTAGACTATTTGGATCCTGAAAATGAACGAATCGGGCATGAAAAAGCATTATTTATTCCTAGCGAGAATGTCTCAGGCAATAAATTGGAAGATTAGATCTCCGAGCTAAAAATCAATATAAGAAAAACTCTGTTAAGAAAACAAATCGTTAGAGATGAAGGAAAATTGTTTGTAGTATGATAAGACCACACGACGCATAAAATTCAATGCCTTAATTCTACAAAACATGTCGCAACACAAATATACTGAAGCTATAGTGAATTGGCACTTTGTCGGAGAAAGATCGGCTGATTTAATGGGTGGAGCGATATGGAAAAATAATGTCGGTGAATGTGGCGTAAGCGAAAAAATGTCCATTATGAACGATAATGTACGCTACATAAACGTTTACTCCGATATAATTTCACGCAGTTTTATGGGCGACAAGCAAGCCAATATTCTTGATGTTATTCATATTAATAACTCTTATTCATTTACATGCGCCCACGTTAAATATAAAAAATTACAGCGTAGTCATATTGATTCCATTACCATCGATCCACGAGATAATGTTGGCGGTAATATCCCGTTCAAGAATGGTGGATCTAGCCTATGCGTATTGCATTTTAAAAGAAGCTAGAGCCTTATAAATATAACGCTGGATATAAAAAAAATCATTTGGTATCAAGCAAACATGTGGGTGGTATATGCATATCCGTCGTATAAACCATACAAAGTTTTATTCGCGAAACGTGACAAAATACGCGGTGGAAGTTTTCATGATATTGACAGATATACAAGTCCAATATCGTGTCAGAGGGGTAGCGGCTTCTTCTCAACCATAGTCAGTCTTGTAAGACGTACACGGCCTTTGCTAAGAAGAACAATACTGCCTGCAGCTGCCGATATAGCTCAGAACATGGCACACGATTACTCGGAGCTGAAAGATAAGCGACAATCAACAAAGGAACATCGGGTTGCTACACTCAAGAATGCTATAAAGAAAGCCATTGTTGGAGGTAAGATCACAGGATAAGTAACGAAAAATCGTAAATCTAAACATGACCGGACTAGAAGCCCCTACGGAATACTATGAAATGGGGGTGATTGATATGTTCCCCTCCATCAACAAGAAATATTTAATTGAATCAAGTATCGAATCGAAATTTGAAAGAAACTATCTACGTACAAACAGAACTCTATATGATGGTAGAATTGCCGATTCCTTTATAGAATTTCATATTCCAGGATCGGAAAATGAAATGTTTGACTTGAGCTCGTTAACTGCAGAAGTTAGAAATGCAGATGGAATCGCATTGGCCGCCGCTGCAAATGTTACACTCGTTGACGGATTCTTTCATCGAATGTTCCAGAGTCACTCTCTGTTCTTAAATGGTGTTCAGTGTGAAGGAAACAGTTATACAGGACTACTAAATAATCTCAACGCTCATACATCCAAAAAGAGCTCCGATCTAAATAATAAAGGGTTGAATATGATATATGAATCATTGCAAACACCCATTCCAGATACCATCGTCGCGGCAAATTTTACAACTCAAAACGAAAATGAGACTTGGATTCACGAAAATGCATGTCATGGTATACATATGATGGAGCCAATAAACTTTGACGTATCCGGTAGCAATAGTTATCTATTGGATAATGTCAGCGTAAATATACGTTTGGAGCTGGCAAAACCTAGTAGCGTTCTTCTAACACGTGACAATGAACAATACATCTATTTAGTTCATTCATTCAAATTATGGTGTGAAAAAGTTGTACCATACCCTACAGCTTTGCTTGCTCTTAATAAAGCGCTCACAAAAAACGATGACATGATTGAATACATGTTCGATCGACCTATTGTCAAAACAGTCATGTTTTCTATCGGTCAAAACTCAATCTCCATTGATTCCCCTTTCAACGGGGTTGTTCCACATAAATTAGCCCTGTTTCTCATTGATCAAGCTGCACGCAACGGAGAATATGATCGCAATCCAAATTACTTCCAGCATAATGATATCACAAACGTTATTGTTGATGTAAACGGAAACTGCGTTACCAACATTAGATCTTCGTTTCCCAGAGAGTGGGCCCAAGCATATCATCAAACCCTTTCGGCTCAAGGGAGCCGCAACAGCGCTCATCTCATCACCAGACAAAATTTCCCTGCAGGAAGAACTTTATTTGTTATAGATACAAGACCCACCGTCTCTGAAGATGTCATTAACTTAGAAAAACGAGCAAACATACGCATAACAGTGAAATGTGAAAATCCACCCACTACGAATAAGATCTTGTTCCTGGTAGGTTATACACTCGGTGTCATCCAAATAAGTTCGGCAAGGAGGGTATTCCCCAACTATCTACAGTAATCATGGATAATAATGAAATTGACCTTATATCCACAAGCGTTCCAATTATGAAGCGTGCCTATATAGGATGTTTTGAGGAAAACAGAATGCCCATGCATCAAATGAACGGCTACATGATTGTTAACAGCGAAAGCGATCCTAATAAAATGGGACATTGGATCCTAATATTCAGAAACGAAAACAAACATTATTTTTTGATTCCTTTGGGTACAATCGAAAAATATATGGAGGAAATATAGCATCGTATTATAAAATCCATGCAAAAACACAACTTGTGCTACAGAAACAGATCCAAAGTGATCTATCGTTGGTCTGTGGAGCTTACTGCATCTACTTTGCCTAATATCTATGTCAAAATGTACCAGTTAAAAAGATAATCGAGCGGTTCTCTAATAGCGAACGACGGAGAAATGATATCATGGTTGAAAAATTCATCATGAATGTGTCTGGAAATCAACAATCGTGCAAGAAGAATATGTGTGGAGTCTTGACTTCTAATACAGCTGGAAAATTATTATGTAATTGTAATTATCAATTAAAAAATATTTTATAAATGTATGTTTGTCAATATCCCCAAAAAACATTCAGAGGACACAGCATGAAATGCATTATGAAAGCAACGAAGTTGCAATATCCCACAAGCATTGAAAGCCAATACCGCTTCTTTCGCGCCGTCCCGCCTTCGCGCCCACCGCCGTATGCCCGCTTGAGTCAAGGTTGCATGAGTTGCATCGGTGACTCCCGGCCCGCCCAAAAGTGACTCTAGGAGGCCATTCTCGCACCGGTATATACTACTCATATACAGCAAAAGAGATCCAAATAAAATGGGGCATTTGATCTTAATATTGAAATAATATATAATAAACACGAATTGTGCGTGTCGAAGTAATGAGGCGAAATGACCAACTAACGAGGACCAACTAAGGTCAATGCTACTCAGAGTAATGATCCTCCAAGTACAAAGTGGGTCTCTCCTTCTTTAAATGATGGAGTAAGAGATGGTAATAACGAGTCACTCGTATGCTACATAATTACATGTTTACCGAACTCTGCATCAATTCATAATGGCTGAAATATAAAAACGCTGAGTCAACTACATGTTTACAAGTGTTAGAAGACAACAACAGGCCTTTTCACCTAAACTAGGTTGCCTTGTGATAGCAAAGAGGATTAATTCTGAAGTAGAACCTCTAAGTGCGCTCCGTGTGTCATTTCTGTTTTTAAAATAAAAGGAAAAAAAAGGTTGAGCTATTTAAGAGCAATTCATGTAGAATTTATCGAGCCGTGACTTGAACGTTTCAATTGTATTTCTGTTTACAACCTCCGCTGGAACTTAGTTTCGTTTTTCGTCAACTCAATACATGAAGAACTTGCGCCTTATTTGAGTTAGAAACGCTTCCCAACGATTTCGTATCCGTTATTACTAGTCACTCCGCTCGCATCTACAATGAAAAGGCTCGCTCGGTCGACGTTTCCATTACCTTTCATAATTTTCCGCACCTCGATCATGTCATCTTTGACTCGACGCTTCTCGAGTGAACACAGATTGAGTTCACATAGTCTGTTTTCGTACGATTTATTGCGCAGCGAAGGGATAAGTTTGATAGCGCTACGTTGAATCTTCTCTAATATAATAACGTATTTTCTGAGATAAGGTGACAGAATTGAACGTAATTCTCAAGAGGCGGTCTAACAAATGAATTGTATAACTTGTGAATCGTGTGTATGTTTTTTATAGGATAGAACGGAATATCAACGTTGAATATTGTTGCCTTTTTTGGAGAATTCGTTACATTGCTTACTGCTTTTTAAGTGATTCATAATGGCGACACCTAAATTTTTCTTATCGGTGACAAGAATCTGTATTTTAACGGGCGTTCAAGATTCGTGCTTGAGGTTATGAGGACCTACGTGCACAACTTTACATTTGACTACATTAAATTTCATTTGCCCCTCTTCTGACCGGTTAACAATAGTTTTTAAGTTCAATTGGATCTGCTGACACTGAAGTCCAGTTTGCACTTTTCCTGTTATCTTACTTACGTCTGCAAACTTGCTAATGTTCGAAAGCACGTTTTAGCTACTGGTAGAGATATCATTAAGTAGACCTTGGAGGTTATCCACTTAATTACAGCTATTCAGTTAACTAAAATATAGATAGGTGGTCAGGCTTTTCCGACGTAATATTAATGTGGTCACTGAGGACCTGCGCATGACAGGACCAGAGGAAGGTCAGCATCTTTCTGTGGTCGTTGGACATTTATTAGCAGGATACAAAATCTCGAAATAAATTGCAATCTGAAACAAGAGGAACATTTGATACGTAAACAGCTAACTTTGTTATTGCCATGTATGCACAACAACAAATGCAGACTGTCTTTATAAAGTTCAATTAGGCTTTAAAGCCCCTATAACATGAAAATCAAAATTTGACACGAAAAAATGGCATGTTTGTTGATTTGCAATGCAATGTTCACTGTGTGTTTATGACTGAAGTAGTGTACAAGCTTACACAATACAGTATTTTGCTATTGGATAAGAGTTTACCGTTTCCAACATGTCTATTCAGCATGGGACGTTCTAGTCTGCTCCACAACAATTATGAAACAATTTGTAGACGAAATATGGATTGTTACATTTTTAAATCCAGTGACTAAATCGTCAGTCAAGCAAATAATTGAAGATTTTACAGATGCAATTAGGAACACCAAGATATCAGTGAATATATGAAAATGTTCATCCACAATTTAAACAATTCCTGACAATTGTATTACTTAATAGTTTCGCATTGCTACGCAGGACACATTTATGCTAACTTATTTATTAAAACTTTTTTTCTTAGGTCGTGTCGAAGAAAACCGGTGCTGTTATGACAGTTGAATCACTGTTCCAATTTTTGAATTTGGCAGAATCGTCTCGGAAATCGATTTTTTAAATGTAAATAAATATTATTGGAGCGTGTATTCACATACAAATCAAACGTGCAATGGTATTTACGCTCCCAGTCATTGTTGTACAGGCGAGATTTTTAATTCGTAGAAACTTGTCATTCATTGACAAGTTCAGAAGGATTGTTCATTTTATGCCATAGTTGCGGACGAATTTGAAAAGAAAACTCAAAAGTTTCATCTTTCAAGTAGACAATTTCGCAAATAAAAGTTAATATTTTATATTGTAATTATTCGAAACATTGTTTCTTACCTGAGACGCACACACAAACAAGGGAACAATAATGAGGTGATTGATTATGTTTCCGATAGATCTCATGAGCAAATGCAACGAATAAATAATGATTGAAAGCTATTGTCTCTGTCCTCGCAGGCAGCAATGTCGCACCAGACTCCCTGCGATGTGTTCACCTGGAGGAGTCAGAGCATAATTGAATATCAAATAGAGCGCCAACTTTGACCCGTATCTGCATTATGGATAGCCTGCCTAAGGAGCAAACGTTAGAGGGATGGCTTGAACGGATTGGAGTGGCTAAATGGAAACTGAATTGATGGACAGTTTTGAAATTAATAACAACTTTAACATAGTTAGTAAGATTATGCTCTCTATGTGAGTATGTTTATTTCTTATTGATTCTCTGACGGCTCTTGTATGTATGTGTTAGACAGTTATTTCGATAAAGAAATGTTGACATAAAATACAATGACTGCTAATTGCCTTCACACATTTCAATAACACTGTCAGTGATATCCATTTCACTGAAAGTATCCCACGTTTCCCCTTATTTCCATTATTTTCAATATCGGTTATGGCTCGGGTCTTTCTCCCACCATATCGATTTAGCCATTTTCACCCAATTTTCGTACATTCTTAGCTTGAGTGTTAGTGGCACCATACTTTATTTTACGCTCGCGCCATTTTGAGCACTGTCTTTCTCATTAGATTGGAATCCCAAGTCCGGATTATTATGTTCTATCAATACGCACAAAGCATCTTCTGAGGTCATATTTCCTCGTTCATTTTTCAAGATTAGCATATTCAAGATAATGCAGTTCTTTCAGATGTTGCCAAAGCCCGAATAAGGAGCCTGATTTGCTTAATTTTATCTCCGCACTGCAAATAACACATACCTCCGTCTTTTCATTCTTGTTAAAATATTTCCACATCAAACTGGGTGGCATCTTTCTTCCCCGCAAGCGAATCGTTATCTGTAGAGTACAGATATGAGTCTAATTTATACATGCAGGACCGTTACCTTTACTGCGTTGGCACATGTATGGGTTACCATGCAGGCATTTACACACATTTTGTGCAAAAGGGTTGACACACACTGCCGGATGCATTAATACAGTCCCAACCTAACCTATCCCATAGAACAACATCCCTTGCTGTTGATACAAGATATTTCATCTGCATCAGCTTTATACTATGTTATGTTAAAAGAAGTAATCATCCTATCCGATCCTAACCTAACTGATGTACGGTATTCAGTCCTTGTTTTATACAATGCATAATACATTTCTTCACTTGTCTCTACGTTTTGGTCTATCATTTGCAGTTTTGACACCTAATTACTTCTTCTTCGCAATCAATCTCGACTCATATATGTTACCAGAGTGGTCAGATTTTCAATCTTAGATGGATTGCATATTACAAGTAATTCATATTTGTTTCCATCATCATACAAATGGGAAGACTTCATCTCATACTAGGTCTACCACAATTTTTTCTTCAATATCTCCTGACACTTCATCCTTTAATGACTTGTACAGTTGATCTGACTTTTTTCTTTCCAATAATTTTTTCAAACTCTTCACGATGACAACGTTTCAATCGTCTCCACAATTACTCGTCGATTTATGTTTATTCAATTTTATTTCTTCCTGGCACAGTTTACAAGCCCCCGTCACCCCATTTCTTTCGAACAATCGAGGACTCAAGCTATAACCCATCCTTCCACAACAGAATCCCAATATTGACTGATTATTTTCTCATCGGACTCTGATTCATATCTCACCATTCTGTCACACATATACAGCATTTACCCCGAGATAGGTTAATGGGTAGCGTTGCATCCCTTGTAATATATTCTCCTACTGTATTCAACAATTTCATTGTTTCCTTCGACCAACGCAATGTATGCAATTTCATCGCTTAACCTTTGAGTTGTAGGATATTATAAACAATTGATTTAGGATTTACATACTTTTATTAGTATCATTTACAGATCTTGCTGACATCATCAATGACTTCTAACTCGTTTTTTTTTCGATTACAGCATGGCTCGTACAGCCACCCATATCCTGCATCGCGATGTTTAAGTTTCCTCTCAAAATCTATCAAATAATCCACCATATCTTTGTTGCGAATACCGAAGGCTGTTCCGTGCCCTTGAGTCCACAAATGTAATTCTTCTTCTTCTTGAACTTTAATTATTCGAATCTTCTCAAATTCAATGTCGTTCTGTTTTTCATCAATGAAGAATTCTTGCATACGTTCCAGGTTTTCTTTGGTTCTTAGGAAAAAAACGTTTCCCAACACTTCAGCTTTATTACAATCATGATGATTTTCCACTCGGATCATATCAATTTCGAGAGTTGATTTCTTATTTTCCTTGAACTTTGCTACATATGACTGAAATCCATCGATGTCAGTTACCCAGAGCCGACTTCCTTTTTCCTTCATCCATATATGAATGTTATCTCCCACTCTTTTGATTCTTGTTTTACCCATTCTGAGATAATTTGTAGTTTCAACATTTGTCAATATTTGTTCTATCCGTCTCATATCATCTTCGGAGATTTATTCTTTTAAAACCCGTAAACTAATTTTTACCACTTGAACTTTCATTGTTATCTTTTTGAGGATGATCCGTCAATTACGTATGTTGGTACGTCTATAGACCTGTATACGTATATACATATCAAAAACCTAACCTTACCTAACTTATGTAGGTTTTTTTGTCATCGATATATACAATCCATAACAAATTAGCTCCACTTGACTCTAGATTTTTGATCTAACCTTTGCAGTTTTGATACACACTTCCAATTTTGATCTACCAAATTTTTCACGACAATTCGATGTTGCCTCATACCTACACGTTATATGCAAATTCATTGCTTAACCTTTGAGTCCAAGGAAACTATAAACATTTAAATAGGGATTGACACGGTTTATTTCTGCATGATTAGTATTAATAACAGATAGTGCTGACATTATCAATGACTTCTATCTCTTTTTTTTCGAGAACAGCATGGCTCGTACAGTCACCCAATCTTGCTGGATGTATCAATGTTTCTGCATTTTTTGTTTCAACATGGTGAGTTCATACAACCTTACTCATCATCACTTTGTAGCAGTCTCCTCTCAAATTTCTTCATATACTCCACCATATCTTTGATACGAGTTCGGAAATCTATTCCATCCCCATGTCTCCATAAATGTAGATCTCCGCAGTTCCATAAATATTCTTCTTCTTTTGTGCGGACTTTAATTCTTCGAATTTTTATCCAATTCAATGTACCTCCAACCTTTATCCGAAATAAACTCTATCATATACTCCAGATCTTCTTCAGTCCCTAGATAGAATTTGTTTTTCCACTAACCCAACTTTCTCACATGTGTGGAAATTTTCTGCTTGAGACATATAAATTTCGAGATATACCTTCTTATTTTCTTTGAACTCTGTTACATACGACTGAAATGTTTCGAAATCAGTCACCCAAATCCTGTTTTCTTCATTGTTCTTCCATACATAGATAATAGTTCCCGCTCTTGCGATTCTTGTTCTTCGTATTTGTAGATAATTGATATCTTCATCACTTGTCAATATATCTTCGAACCAAGCTAAATCCTTTTCGGAGATTCTTTCATCCAACACTCGTAAACAAATTTTTGAGATGTGAACATCCATTTTTATCTATTTGAGGATGATCCGTCCGTCTCCGCTCATCGTCCACCTAACACTGACTCCAATCACGTCATAATGCTTGCTATTATAATGCGTTTGCAAATCTTTAAGCCTATCATCACTCGCTTCGGCGAACAATTATGTATCTATTTATGTACGTGTACATGTATTGAAAAAATGTAAAT
>SDVV010006342.1:0-18521 GCA_016164225.1 Gammarus roeselii
TCTTGTTGCGATAATTGCTTTGGCTTCTATTTGACGTTTGCTGCTTGGTCACTGTTTCCATTAGAAGCTTTCGGATTCCATTTATCTGTTGCGTCGTTGCTCAGTAATCCTTGATCGGCTTCCTTTTACTTCTTCAAAGGCCTGTTTCCTAACGCCAGCGAAGTAATTGTTAAACTTTTCTGATGTTGCCTGAGGATTCAGATAAGTAGGCAGGGAGATATTTTTCTTGTAGGGAACAATTATATACAGTGCTCTCCAGGTTTATTTATGATTATTTCTGCACTGTTTTAGTTTATCATGATGATATACAATTTTAGCTCCTATGACTTCTCTTTTGACTCTCCTATTTTGAATTCGAAATATTTCCAACCAAGTGATGCTTCGTTTTGCTCTGCGTTTAATATATTTTTTATGAGCAATTTCATTTCGCAGTTCTTTTTTGTAATCCTTTCAACAGGCATGCTTTTCATTGTTCCAATTTCCGTTGGCGCCACAGCGTTCAGACATGTGAGAAGATAGTCTGTGAGAATTCTAGCTTACTCTGTGACGTTATCTGTGCAATGTATCGGTTTTACCATCTCGATGTTAGCCACTAGTTGTGCTCAGAAGTTATCCGCGGTGTAGTTTCTTTTTGAACGACAGGTCATTTTGTATAGTTGTTTCTTCTATTTTTTGATGTTAATGGTGCAATTGATTTCATGGTGATAAGAGAATAAATTAGGCTCCACATCTGTGATAAATATGGAAGACGGATTGTTATTTATGAGCAAATCTAGTACAGTTTGGGATTCGAGGGTAATTCTTGTTGCACTTTTCATGCGCTGATGCAGCCCGAGTCTGTCTAAAATCGGCTCCATTTTGTTAGATTTCAATTTCAATTGATCATCATTAAAATCCCCTAAAATGTACAGCGTCTTTTCTAAACTGTTAGCTTTTCGAAATCTTTCTTCGATGTATTGAAAAGACTGTACACTTGCTTTGAATGGGCTGTAGAGTGAACCAACGACAAGCGATCTGCTTTTTCGTACCTGGATGTATACCCAAAGGTCATCAACTTCATTACTGTCGTTAAGAATTACTTGAAAAGAGGTATATTCTTCTTGCGCATAAATCACGGTTCCACCTCCTTTCCTTCCTCTATATTTTCAATAAACATTGAAACCTTCAATCTGAATGGAGTAATTGCTAATATCAGATTCCAGTCATGTTACAGTCAAGCATAAAATGTCTATTAAGTTATCCTTCACAATCATTTTCACGCAATCCATCTTTGTTCCTAGGCTTCTAACGCTTATATGTTTAATCAAGATATGATTTAGGTTGTGAGGGTTATTTATAGACATGGTTGCTGTGGAATGGTCGCTGCTCCCAGCTTAAACAGTTTGTGACTCTAGTATTTTTTTTTTACTTTTAGGGAAGGTGGTGTCATTTTGGGATGGTTGCAGAGGTATCTCTTCATCGAATATAGATGTATCATTGTCGTATTGCAAGGGAGAATACCTATTGGAACACTGCACATTCGTTTCCACATGCTTGTTTCGATTCGCTGCAATATTTTGTTGTTTAAATCGTTGCTTGCGAGGGTGGGTTGGTGCAAGACTACTATAGCGGTCATATTTCTTGACTTCAAATATTGAGTATTGAGCAGCATCATCACCCTTGAGGTTGGTTGGATTAATTACAGTTTTCGTGACGATGTCCGGCTTTGATTCATCTAAGATTGTGATTTGTGTTTTGAGCGCGTTGCTGAGAATTGCAGGGACTAGATCGCCAAAGTGCTATTTTACACTTTTTTTTCAAAATACTTTTCTATCTCGAAGAGGAATCTATTATCTAATTTGGATAATCGGTGAAGGCTTCGTAATCTTCCATGTAATTTAAGAATTCCTCCATTGCCCTATTTTTTATAACCTTTGAGATATATTCATTGTTGAGTCCGATTTGTTTCACTAAGGATCCTTTCACCGCATGCATCATTCAATCAATGCCCGTCTGCTAGAGTGGATTGTCTCTTTAATCTCAAATCATTGAGAATGTTATCGATGTTGGTGTTCCGGGGAAATTGTTGCAAGTTTTCTGTCACGTGTATTGGCATTCGTTCATTCGATTTATTGTTTTTTTTTGCGTCAGCACGCAACCATCATTTTGATTTTTGATATGCTTTTCAGTAACATTCTAATAGACGTTATCTAAAAATCTGGCTGCCAATTCACGAGTAGCACTGTGTGTATGTTGGGGAGATCTTTGCATTCGGTTCTTTTCTATGTTATTGAGGGTGGATTTGACCAGGGGAGGCCAGACAGAACCAATTTAGATCGGCTTTTGAATAAAGGCATGGGTGAGGATGGCTGACCCAAGCTAGAGGAAGTAATGGGTGGTGGGGTAATATATGGAAGAGATTAGCGGGATAAGTAGAGTTGGAGTTTGGGCTGAGGTTAGAGAAGGGTAGCAAAAGTGGGAGTTTGAGGAAGGAATGTGTTGAGGGGGGTAATATATGGGTGGGATTAGCGGGATAGGAAGAGTTGGAGTTTGGGCTGATGTCGAAGAATGGTAGTGAAAGTGGGAGCTAGTGGAAGGAATGGGTGGAGGGTGGTAACATATGGGAGGGATTAGCGGGATGGGTAAAGTTGGAGTTTGGGCTGAGGTTAGGGAATGGTTGCAAAAGTGGGGGCTGGGGCTGTTCTGCAAGCATAATTAGACAAATTTGCATGGGTAGTGCACAGTGGAAGAGGAGGGTAGGAGAAGAGAGGCTAACGATTGGTGTGGTGGAGTGGTTTGAGAGTCATGTCAGGTGAATAGGAGGGCGCCTTACTAACATGGGAGACACGGAGTATAAGATAAGAGGGTGCTGACGATGTATGATAAGCGGGTGCCGATTGGAATCTGTTATTAACGGCATGATGAGAAGGCGCTAATAGAACGTAGTTTGTGGGGGGATGATGAGGAGGTGCTGATGAGACGCTGTTCGTGGGGGAAAATAAGGAATCACTGGTTGGTAGTTTGTTGTTTGGAAGTAATGAGGGGGTGCTACGGTGGAAGTTGTTTGCGAATAGATGTTTTTTCCTGATGTGTGATATGGTGATGATACAAGACGGTGGCCGTATGAAGGAGGGAAACAATGGAAGGGAGGGCACGGGAGTAGCGATTGCTTATTTTGACATTGTTATAGTAGTCGGGTGACAATACCCCAACCCACTGATGAACGTAACGGATAATTCCACTTGTGTTTGAACTTGCATTTTCAGGATGGAACAATCTCTCGTCGGGGATGCCATTGGATTCATCTCTTAGTTTTCCTGTTGGGGTAACTCTGAGCTTCAAGAAGTAGCAAAGACTCATAAAACTGTTCCTCTCTTCACTTGTTTTGAGATTAAGGGGTTCTGCCATGTACACCTTAGCATCTAGGTTTTAAGCTAAAATTGCCTTGGAAATTTTTCTTCTTTGTTTTTGACGTAGTCCGTGAGCACTATAATAAAATTTTTGAATGGGATTGCCCTCTCAATGATTTTAGAAATAGCACCATAGTCGTTGAGATTTATTTAAGACGAGTGCATTTGCGCGAAATTTCGGAAGTTATCACGTTGGATATGAGAATACCACAAATGAGTACTGTTCTAAGGGTATCGGTGTTCTCTGTTGGCAAGGTACAGTTAAAGGGGGTTTCACTGTGTGCTGGCATAGTTAATGGGGATTTCTCTCTCGAGGCAAGAATTAGGGGCTCAGTATCGGATGGATAAGTGGGAATTAAGGGGTCAGTTCCAGTAGGACGAGGGCTGGGAGATGAAGAGGTCGGCCGTGTCGGGTGAGTACCGACCGCAAGATGAGCAACCTTGTTGGAGAGGATTGACTTCTCCTCATCGAGTTGTGCGGGATAGACGCTGACGGTCGGCGTGTCTGGGCAAGACGGCAATTATTTCTTCATATGCTTGCTGGTCCTGGAACATTTTTTGCTTTTCGCATGAAATGCAGTCCCTGTTGTTTTTAGCATATGCGTATTTCTAGCATGTTCCACTGTAGCAGGTGCAGCAGGATTTGCTTCTGTTGGCGGTGTGGCTAAGGGGTGTCCTATCTATAATTAGACTACATAGAGAGTCGTAATAGCATCTCATTTTAGGGCTCCGCGTTGAAAGGAGGACCAATGACCTTATATTGTGCAGAACCGTGTGTGAGTATTGCCAAAGTAGATGGTTAACGACGATGGGAGGGTGATCAACAAGTAGATGGTCGAACAGGCTGTTACACAGTTATTCAATGATAAATCACCACTAACTCTTAGACTAAGTATCTGCTAGCACTAACAAGAGACAATTTCTAATGATGATTCTTCGTTTTGCTAGGCGTGTTTTAGTGTTAAACAATCTGTTAATGCTTTTATAAAAAGCGCTTTGTATAAAAAATCATTGAAAAACATCCTAAGAAACCTAATATTCTCGACCAAGAAAAATTCAGACAATTTGCCACGCATACGCGTTCAAGTTCAACAGCTGAACGCGACCGCTGATACAAGTAATTTAACTCACACGTGAATGAGGAAAAATTTATATATTGTTAGGAAGCCAGAGTATTTTATACCAGCAATAACCTGTTCTATGAAAGTTTATCAGCTCGAAGAGTTAGCGCTGAGTAGTTATAGTACTAGAACGTGTTCCCACAAGCAGAAAGGCAAAACCTTCTTCAAAATGCTAGTCATTCGTGTGCATTTCTTCAAATCGTCATTGCTTATACTCTCCAGAGTTTATGTTAGACTATTTTGACGTTTCAAATGACTGCCATGTTATAAAATGGACCCTATCCCACCGATATAAATTGTAAACAGAATTTTGATGGCCCGAAATCTAGTGCATTTTTAATGGTTACTTGTGATTTAGGAAGCAAAATTCCAGAGCGCAATTTGCGGAGCGAACAACAAATTCAGAAAAAAAGAGGGACAAATTATTAGCTAGAAAATGTAACTAAAGAAGATTCTGAGAACCAATTAACTGAAACGATTCTAACAAACTCTTTGTAATATGAATATCAAATTAAAAAAGGAAGAGGGACACATCATTAGCTACAAATTGAGAGTAACAAAATTATGATAACCTAGTCACAGAATTGTGCTGTACCTGATTGAGAACGGGATAGTACTAACTAGATTAAAATAGATGCACGCAATCTAACAATATCTATTCACAGCTTTGTGCTGGACCTGATTAACCACAGAACGGGCTGACTATTTGTATGCAAATTTGATGCCGTTCGATTTACAATTTGTGGCTACTCTTACTCAATTTGAGAAATAGGAAGAAACGATATAAAATTGCTCAGAAAGATGTGAGTAAGATGTATTCGTCAATTATTTGAAGGCATATCAAAAATATTTAAATTAATGCAATAATCATTAAACAGCAATTCCAATTGAATACGAATATGTCCCTGCGTATCTTCTGAGAGTGGCCGATTTTCTTAGTAAAAAAGGTCTTATGAGTGATATACAATTCATTAAATCGACAGGCTTCAAGAAAACGGAAGACGAGACTTAATCTAAAAGGTTATGGCACTTTGTACTAATACAAAAAAGCTACTGAGTTACGAACTACAGAGTTATGAATAGGAGAACGGGAGAATGTTGAAGGAATGATAATTCTCCCTTTTAGGATTCACGATATCTAAAGACACGTAAGAGTTTTACAATGAATACGATGAACAACAAATTCAGAAAGAAACAGACCAATAATTAGCTAAGAATTGGAATAAATGTAGCTGAGAGCACATGAAGACAAAATACCGACACATAACGACACATAAATTACACGTATTTACAAGTCAAGAAGGGATCATACGATCACACACGACATGTAGAGATTGATCAATCCGATTGAACTTTACTTACAACGCTACTCCTTTGCTGTAAAAGTGGCCTATCTCATAACACCAGCCAGCGTTGATACCGCCGAATGACGTTAAGAGCGTTGATTCCGTCAGATGCTGCTAGCAGCGTTGATGTCGCCAGATGACGTTATAAGCGTTAATGCTGCCAGATAACGCAAGGAACTTTAATGCCGCCAGATGACGCTAAGAGTTTTGATGTCGCCAGATGACGCTAGTAGCTTTGATGCTGCCAGATGACGCTAGCATCGTTGATGCCGCCAGATGACGCTAGGATCGTTGATGCCGCCAGATGACGCAAGGAGCGTTGATGCCGCCAGATGACGCTAGGATCGTTGATGCCGCCAGATGGCACTAAGAGCGTTGATGCCGCCAGAGGACGCTAAGAGCGTTGATGCCGCCAGATGACGCTAGGAGCGTTGATGCTACCAGATGATGCAAGGAGCGTTAATGCCGCCTGATGACTCTAAGAGTTTAGATGCCGCCAGATGACGCTAGTAGCGTTGATGCTGCCAGATAACACTAGTAGCGTTGATGCCGCCAGATGACGCCAGAAGCGTTGATGCCGCCAGATGACGCTAGCAGCATTGATGCTGCCACATGACGTAAGGAGCATTGATGCCGCCAGATTACGCTACTAGCTTTAATGCCGCAAGATGATGCTAGCAGCGTTGACGCTGTCAGATGACGCTAGAATCGTTGATGCCGCCAGATGACGCTGAAGCGTTAAAGCCGCCAGATGACGTTAGCAGCGTTGATACCACCATATGACGTTGAGGCATCGAGGCCGCCTGATGACGCGAGGATCGTTGATACCGTCAGATGACGCTAGGAGCGTTGATGCCGCCAGAGGACGCTAGGAGCGTTGATGCCGCCAGATGACGCTAGGAGCGTTGATGCTACCAGATGATGCAAGGAGCGGTAAGGCCGCCTGATGACTCTAAGAGTTTAGATGCCGCCAGATGACGCTAGTAACGTTGATGCTGCCAGATAACGCTAGTAGCGTTGATGCTGCCTGATGACGCCAGAAGCGTTGATGCCGCCAGATGACGCTAGCAGCATTGATGCTGCCACATGACGTAAGGAGCGTTGATGCCGCCAGATGACGCTAATAGCTTTATTGCCGCAAGATGATGCTAGCAGCGTTGACGCTGTCAGATGACGCTAGGATCGTTGATGCCGCCAGATGACGCTGAAGCGTTAAAGCCGCCAGATGACGTTAGCAGCGTTGATACCACCATATGACGTTGAGGCATCGAGGCCGCCTGATGATGCGAGGATTGTTGATACCGTCAGATGACGCTAGGAGCGTTGAAGCTGCCAAATGACGCTAGGAGCGTTGATACCGCCAGATGAAGCTAGCAGGGTTGATGCCGCCAGATGACCCAAGCAGCGCTGATGCAGCCAGATGACGCTAGTGGCGTTGATGCCGCCAGATGACGCTAGGAGCGTTGATGCCGCCAGATGAAGCTAGCAGCTTTGATGCCGCCAGATGACGCTAGCACCGCTGATTCAGCCAGATGACGCTAGGGGTGTTGATGTCGCCAGATGACACTAGCAACGTTGATGCCGCGATTGAATTTATAATCTGAGTATAGTCAACTTGAACGAAATTTCTTGAACGGAAACACTAAGCAATAGCTTGCCTGTGAGTGAAATGTCCTTATAGCAGCTTGGTTTTTACATCTGAAGGCCAGTATCGCGCGAAAATTCGTATATGATTTAAAACTAAGTGAAATCTTCAATATCAATTTTCCGCTCTATATGTTAACTCATCGAAAATTTGAATAATATAAGCCATTAAGAGGCTTTGATCACACACAGTACCGTAAGAAATTTCTATATGAAGTTGAATTCCACGTGGGAAAGCCGAATTTGCTTTTTTTAGGTTACAGACTAACCATAAACGAATTTTTACTCGCTACGATACTTCACTCGATGGATGAGCGCGGATCGTTCGCCATCAGATAAATCTAACTGCCAACGACGGAAGTGGCCGCCTTAAAATGTGAATTTTTCTCGGGGATCAACATGATTGATGGATCAATTTCTCTCATGAAGGTGGAGTGTATCTACAATTCCAAGATCTCTTTGTCGATTCAAAGTCGTACGATTTAACTAATTCACGATGGAGAAGTTTTCAATCACCATTAGAATACATCCAGTTCGCAAATAGCAGACTAGTTTTTTCAACCCCGATGGATTTAACAATTTGCCAGATAAGATTGAACCGAAGATGAATCGATCAGGACTATGATCCAAGTCAATAGAACTTAAAAAGATTATCTGAAATTCCCGTTGAAGAAAACGTGGTGCATCTTTTCGAAATTTTGTATTTATTCCAATGTCGCTGATTCTGATCCCGAGGAATGGCCCTCGAGAGCGGAGCATGATCGGCTATCTGAAATTGTCCCAAGCACCTCTATAGCCCCGTTGGGATATGAGTTGCTCTGAACCATGGAACAACGACCCGAACAATAGATTAAAACCGGTTGCAATTCTTCGTGATAGTGGTCTGCAACCACGGCAAGCAGTTTGCACAAATGAAAATAGCCCCAAACACATACCTGGTCAAAATAGGGCGCCGTAAAGACCGACATTACGGCAGCCATAGAACCAAGCGTCGCAAAGCGTTGTCGCAGCAATTGATTCCTTGTAATGATCCCTAAACTTTCCCGTAAATTAGGGGCAAATAAATGAAATCGGTGAAATCGAACTGCCCTGTAGGCAAATCATATATTTTCTATTTTTACTGGGCTCTCGGTTAGATAAAGCGAACATTATAAACAATGGATACACCTAAATATCCAAGTATTTGATGTATGCATGACAACAAGGTTTGTTACGACAGAGCATCGGGGCGTGTTAATAGTTAGCATTAAAGTTGTCACCGTCAAGAACGGCGAAAACTCCCTAGGGGATCTGAGGTAGTGTCTACAGTTAAAATTTGAACCTGGTATGCAATTTGCTCGATAAAAAATCCCACACAATGTTTTCTCATTGTAATGACATGTTTAATATTCAACGGTACTTGCAAGGCTAAACAAATACTGTGTACATCTGGCTGCAAACAGTGGTAAAAAAGTCGGAAAAATCTAATTTGTTGTCAACGTTCTTAAGTAGCATCGATGAGTTATGGTTTTCATTTTCGTGTAACGGTACGAAATTTGGTTGTAGTGGAAAAATAACGGGAGGCATTCATATCAGTTTTCCGACGCATAATCACTTCACCAGTGCCTAGTGACAACGCGCGTGCCCAGCCAACAAGACCAGAAGATAACCCAATGCTCTTCGTGTTTAATATTGTCTCTCAACAAATGTTGGGAGTGAAAGTTATCAAAAATAGTAATATATATTCATGTATTCAAATTTATCCAAATGGTTGTATGTAGTCAAAGTTTTCTTACAGTACAGTAGATACGAATTTTCAGCAAGAGGACGAAGAATAATTCTATAGACCTCAAAGATAACGTTCCACTTCATGAGCAACTATTTGCAAATCCCAATAAATAAAAGCTCGTTGTTCAGTTTCTATGGAATAAAAATTGAATGAATATTTTTAATTTGGAAACCCAAATATGACAGACTGATCACGATAAAAATACTTGCTTGACTTAGTTTTTTCAATCTGGAACTACTCATGCGGAGTGCTACTTATTAAGATGAATTTTCGGCCGGTTTAATTTCAAAATGTTCATGCCGCTTATGACATTTGCTGTGTTCACCTGAACAGATGGTGCGAAACTGGTCAAGTAATAATTCAACGATTTTAATGTAACAGGTGTGAGTTTTGAATTGATTGAAGTGCAAAAAAATTATTCGAGGTAATAGTAGGAGTGAAGTTTCAGTTCGGAACACGCATGCACGAATGAGTTGTGTGCATACATTGCTCGTTTTGGACTGCATAACAGCTCATCAGCTGCAATGCCTATTTTCGTTCAGTATATCATATCTGAAACTGTGTTTGATGTGATATTGTTTCGAATGCCAATTATCAGAACCTTCACAATTTCAAGAGTTAACAATGAAAATGGTAAATTGAATCGAATGTTGGAAGTTTTAAACTGACGTTTTTGTTAAAGCCCACATAATTTTGTATGGGAAAACATTTTCATGGTTATTTGTTTGCTAATATGGAGTTATTAAAATACGTGTTTACATATGTTGAATCACGGTTTCAACTGTACAAATTGGTTATTTTCAACGAAATTGACACGTAATGTTTAGGGTAACAGGAACGATAATTACCTTCAAAAAAGTTTTAATGCATAGATCTTTTCCTCATTATCACTCATAACATCCTAAACACGACACCAGGAATGATTACTAATTAATGCTTGAGTTCTTTTGCTTTATCCGGAACGCTCTTTTCATATTTTTCAATCTGTTCCATATACCCGGTACCAATCCTCCCAGTTATAGCTGTTCTTTAGAAAATAACAACCAAGTAAGCATTAATCGATGTATTTTATTTGAGGATAACAGTCAATAACCCTGACATGGTATCACCGATCAGATGGCAATAACCCGGTAGTCCGCTCGTCATCGGTACCGGATTATCGATGATCCCCGAACGGGTGCTCGTGCCAATTTCTATGGGCTTCCGGTGATAATTCGTCACTTCCACCGATCGCCTGGAGCTGGAACGGTTCACAGCGATGAAATATCTCTTTTGTTACTTATATCCAGTCCTTCGACAACCATGAACAGTTTCATACTTTAATTCTATTGATTTAACTAAAGAAGTCTAATTATTCATATGCAGGTATATAAACCACATTCGAATTTTATAATGAATGTAATGCTAGCAGTGTAGAACGGTTTGAAGCGGCCATCGAGGCAGTTTTATTGGTGGGCATATAGATGGGCGAAACCAACTTTGACCAGATTAGTGAAGGAATAGGATAGGGGTAAATAGAGTTAGTTTTGGTGGGGTAGGGGCTGGCCGGAGTCAGCGGCGGAAGGCAGGCGACGCAACCGCAATTGGTTTGGGGCGGGGGGAGGTTGGGGGCGGACTAATAGTCAGCTTTCGAATTATTCGTTAGTAATTAGGTTATATATTTATTTTCACACATATACATATCGGTATTTGCATTTCAATGCTGGGCATACTGTATTGCAATTTCATTGCATGTCATGTTGCATATATGCATTACAATGCTTGTATCTGAATGTTTATGGGTATCGATAACATACATTTATGAGGTTATTTTCATTGATAAAAAATCTAACAGTTACATAATAATTTACAGCTAGTACTATAGATTAAAAAGCCTTCACTTTCAGGACACGTTCATGATGAATTTTTCAACCTTGGAATCATTTCTATGTCGTTCGTTATTGATCAATTTACACGTGGCATAGATTCAATTATTTTAATGTCATTTATAAGTACCCTTGCGCTCCGTTTTACTTACTCCTGCAGTAAATTCTTCATTCGTTTTCTATGTTCTAAGCTATCCGATGAAGGAAATAAATACAAAATTACCAGTTGACTGAAACATTCCTATAAAAGAAGATCCTGTTATGGAATATTTTCAAGATGCAAATTGTCTGCTTACGGTGAATAGAATTGCCTTTATCTATAAAAGCATTTCGTCATAATTCTCTGGCTTTGGCAAACTAGGGGAGATTGCTCTAATCTGTTGTTTGAATTGTATTTTTTCCATGACTGATGACATTATTTCTATGTTTTGAGTGCATGTTTTGTTGTATATTTATGTCTGGATTACAATTCTATATATTTTTATGCACATATATGTTGTATTAATATCTAGTTGGGGTATAATTGACGCATTCGGAGGTTGATTGGATGCTTGCTACCAGCCTGATATTGAATTTTAGGCAATGTTATGTGTTTTTTTTTATCTATTTATTTCATATGCATAAAATAGCTGTATGAATAGTACGGTTTATTAGTCTGGTAGTTGGCGAGTTGATGTTTGTATTTTGGTTTGATGCAGCAGCTTCGTTACGAGATTCTGTATACTCCATAACGCATTATCCACTTTTGGACCAGATATATCGGGGTTCCATTGACGCGGTGTTCCAATAGCGAGAGTGACTGAACGATATGGATGTATTAGAAGTTATTATATTGTGTTAAGTATACATAGTAATGCTCGGTTGATTTATGTTGAATTTATAGTGTTCTTTTTGGAATTTTGAATAGTTATCTCATACAGTTATAGGAATTTTTAGGTTATTTAGGTTTGCATCGTCCATGTAGCACACTATTTTAGGCATAACTGGTCGGTTAATGCATTGTTCTTCTTATTTATAACCTGACAGTTTTAGCATATTTCATTCAGTTTTGTATGTTCTCTGTAGAGTTCCCATCTTCGATGTAAGGTATTGGGTTTTTATACAATTATAGGAATACTACGTATGTATCTACAATGTAGAACATTATTTCAGAAGTAATTTAGTTACATGTTGTAGATTTTTAGTGTTTTATATATTTATTTACATTCAGGAACAATATTTGACGTTGATATTATAGATATAGAAGATTCGATGTGTTACAAACTCGGTCTTGTTGTTATCTTAATGTATGTTTACTGTGGGACCAGACTTCAATGTCTTGGAGGAGTTAAAGTGTCCCTTGGTCAGAGCTTTATGGGTTTATGTTCATTTGTATAAGAAGGCCGTATTACTATGATGGATACCCTTACTGTATCAAAATTTTTAATGTGAATTAGAGCAGAGTAGAGAATTACGTAGTTATTTTTTTATTGTTGTATTATTTTTCAACGATGATCATAGGAATGTCTATTCAGGAGGTGTAAATCTGTACTGCATCTGTTTGGAATTTCGTCATTGAACCCTATCAAGTGTATAGTTTAACGTTTTTAAAAGACGATTTACCGGATGGATGGGTCCTGGTGTAGAGGCGGCTTACACTCTCTGGCGGTCATTTGGAGTTCGTCCAACTTCAACGTGATTTTGTAAGTTCATGTGGATGTCGGTCTTAAGTTCCATGGGTTTGTTAGAGAGGATATGCAACAAACTGCTCATTTTTGTAGTAATTACCTTGGGCCGTCAGTGAACGGATGACCAATTTTTTATGGCAAAACACTCTATGAGACTCATGTCAGGGCAATTCTTAACACTGTACCTGTGTATAGATGCTTGGTTATGTCCAGGATGTGATTCTGCTCGACGTTGATCAGAGATGATGGACTAAACAGATGCATGGTATGTCTGAGGTATTGTACAATGACTGGGTGTTAACTCTAAATGCGTTATATATATTAGTGGTAGATTGTTGAGATGTGACCTAGTGAAGCATTGTAGAGTTAGTTCGTTGTTATGACACAGTGGGCTTCGATTTTGTCCTACTAGTCATAGCATCAGTTTGGTCTAGGAATTTGTTATAGATTTGAACGGATACCGTAGTATTATTACTTTATTATGCATGAACTAAGTGTTAAATGCCGAATATTTTCTGGTAGGTCTCTTATGTTAGTATATGATCTTAGTCATGGACCAGATCACGTGGGATATTGGAGTTGGATTGATCATCTGGGTGTTGTAGGATACACCGTATATAAAAATTAATCAATGTTGCTATTGTTGCTAAACAACAACAGCTATTTTATAGTTGTTGTTGTATGTTTTGATTGGTTATCATAGGAATATATCTGTAATTGATATACATTCGCCTAATTTCATATGATGTTGGGTATAAAATACGCTTAATTGGATGTGATGATCCAAAATATTGATATGTTTCACCTTTCGACACTCGATTTGGGTCCGGTTCCATGTTGTCTTGGAGAGCTAATCTGTCGGCTTTGTGTAGTGTTAGTTATCCGCTTGTCATAACTAGATGCTTATTCCCTTATGTTTTACTTTCATGAATGTTGTTATCCGTTTGCAGTTTATACACTTAGATGGTATTGATAAATTTAGGCTTTGTTATGAAATTGCTTTTTAATTCAGAATATCTGACTTGTTTGAGCATTCACCAGATTCACTGTTGCATTTTTCACTAAAGGTTTGTGATGATGGCAGTAAGCTTAACCCAACCTAACCCAATCTAACAAAGGATTATTTTTCTCCCCGTTTTCACTCCTATGTCATGTATTTCTTCATCGATTTAAACTTTATTCCTATCAAATCTATTTACTTGACTCTGTAGTTTTACCAATTTATATCCAGTGTGCTTGTTACAAGTCCAGTAATCTCGAATAATTCCAAGTAATGTTAGGTGATCGTTAGTAGACTGTTGAGTTCAAAATGTTTATGTAAGCTTACCGCGTATGTCAGTGATAATTACGGGTGTTAAAGCGTTAGCAAGGTTTATGTGTGGTTTTACTGTTGGAATACGATTTTTTGTTGTAATGAAGGATATGTTGCTCCTACCGTTTTCGTCTATTATAACGAATATTGAATAAATCCATTCTAACATGTTTACAACAAATCTGTTATTTAAGGTCCGCAGGCAACAAGATCTAGGATATAAACCATGTCTGAGGTACATAATTGGCGAAATATATATCAATGTACGACAACATTGATCAAATATCAATCATTATATGTCGGCACATGCCAATATGATGTATGGCGTATACAAGGTTGATGCCGGCATATGTCGGCATATGCTGATATAATAATGTATGGCGTATACACGGTTGATGTCGGCATTTCCTGCCTACGTATCATACTCATCCATCGAGTGGATCAGCTTCACGGCATGTTATGTTAAAATAACCAATCATCTTAACCTAACCTAACCTATTGTGTCCCAGAAATTATGTATTTTTGATCGACTTTTCATCCTTGCATATGATTTTCAGTGTTTAAGGACTAATGCATAACAAATATTTCCATTTGACTCTACATTTTGATCTAACTTTTGCAGTTTGATACATACTTTCAATTTGAATCTAGCAAATTTCATCCGTTTTCATAGATAATTTCATCGTTGTTTGATTGTTATAGCTATTGTTATATGATTCTTGATTTTTGATTTGACACAATTCTACATCACTTTTACATGTTATTTACACCTATAAAAAAAACTGACCTAACATAATCTAACCAAACCTTATGTATGGTATTCAGTCATTGATATATACATATGAAGCCCTCCAGACGCCTCTAAAAATCCCTTTTACATACATGTTATTTATTTCGTCGTCACTCTCGCCCCGTGTTAGTTAGCAGAGAGACCCCATTTTTCAAACTTGGATGGATTGAATGTTACCTGTAATACAAATTTATATCCAATTTCATACAAACAGACACATGGTCTCACACTATGTTATTCTTATTTTACTTCAATATCTCCCCACGGCTCTACATCCTTTGATGACTTGCATCTCTGATTTGCATTTTCTTTCCTACAATTTTCAAATTCGTTAGGATGATTTCGTTTTAGATGTCGTCACACATTACTGATGAATTTATGTTTATTCATTTTTTTTTTGTATAGATTACAAACCCCCGTTACCCATTACTTTCGAACAAACGACGACTCAAGCTATGCCCCACCCCATCTTTCCACAACAGAATCACAATCTTGTCAGAGCAAGGTTTGATCGGACTCTTGATTTATAACCTACCAATCTGTAAATCATCTAGATCTTTCACCCCCCATGATAGGCTTATGGCAATGATTAAATTTGTGATCAGCGATATTTTGAGCATCGTTTCTCACCCTGAAATTTTATGGAAATTTTGAAATTCAAATTTTTGTTATAATTTTTTTTTCATCATGTAACACGTACATACGCTTGAAAGTACACATGCACATACGTACACATCCCTAAACACATACATACATGCACAGTTGGTGACGTAGGTGAGCAATGTTAGGCCTAATGTTTTGCAAAAACAACATGTAATCAACTTGTAATAGCTAGCTGCATAGTCAGTGTTACGTTGAGATCAAGCGGAGACGTACTTTTCGTCGTAGAATAGACAAAATGAATATTCACATATCAAAATTTGTTTACAAGTGTTGGAAGAAGAATTCTCCGAAGATGATATGGGATGGTTCAAGGGTATTATATTGACCAATGATGCAAAATGTCTATCATCTACAAATGCGTAGAACAAGAATCATAAGAGTATTCATATATGGATGAAGAATACAGGAAGCAGGATTTGAGTAACTGATTTCAACAAGTTTCAGTCGTATGTAACAGAGTACAAAGAAAATAAGAAGGTAAATCTTTAAATTGATATGATCCAAGCAAAAAACCTTTTCTATTGTAATAAAGCTGGGGTGGTGGAAAATAAATTTTACTTCAGAACAGAAGAAAATCTGGAGCGCATGCAGCAATTTCTTTCGGAAAAAAGATCGGACATACATTGAATTGGAGAAGATTCGAATAATTATTGTTTACAAAAAAGAAGAACTACATATATGGACTCACGGGGATGGAACAGCCTTCCGTATTCGTATCAAAGATGTGATGGATTATGTGAAGGATTTTGAGATGAAACTGAAACATAGTGATGATGAGTAAGGTTGGATGTACAAACCATGCTGTTTCAAATCAAAAAGCGAGGTAGACGATATTGATGATGTTAACAAGGTTTGTAAATAGTGCCAATAAAAACTAATAAAAAAAACATGTAAATCCTCATCAAATGTTTATGATATCCTAAACTCAAAGGTTAATCAATGAATTGCATTAAATACATCAAGTCAGTTAGTCTGAGGTAACATCGAATTGTCGAAATCGGTAGAGGATTATGTTTCAAGGTGTGGAAACGATGCTCAAAATATCGCTCATCACAAATTTAATCATTGCCATAAGCCTATATTGGGGGTGAATGATCTAGATGAGTTACAGATTTGTAGGTTATAGATCAAAAGTCCGATCAGATCTTGTTCCGGCAAGATTGTGATTCAGTTGTGGAAGGATGGGGTATAGCTTTAGTCGTCGTTTGTTCGAAAGTAATCGGGTAACGGGAGTTTGTAATCTATGAAAAAAAAATGAATAAACATAAATCCATCAGTAATGTGTGGCGACATCTGAAACGAAATCATAGTCAAGAAGATGAAAATTATAGTGAAGAAAAGGCAAATCAGACATGCAAGTCGTCAAAGAATGATGAGCCGATGGGAGATATTGAAGTAAAATAAGAAAAACACAGTGTGAGACCTTGTATCCGTTTGTATGAAACTGATACAAATTTGAATTACTTGTAACATTCAATCCATCCATGTTTGAAAAGTCGGGTCTCTCTGCTAACTAATATGGGTCGAGAGTGACGACGAAATAAATAACATGCTTGTTAAAGTGATGTTTAGAGTCGTCTGAAGGGCTTCATATGTATATATCAATGACTGAATGCCATACATAATGTTAGGTTATTTTAGGTTAGGTTAGGTTGTTTAGATGGGTGTGAATAACATGTAAAAGTGTTGTAGAATTGTGTCAAATCAAACATCAAGAATCATATGAAAAATAGCTATAACAATCAAAGAACGCTGAAATTATCTATGAAAACGGATGAAATTTGCTAGATCAAAATTGGAAGTATGTATCAAAACTGCAAAGGATAGATCAAAATGTAGAGTCAAGTGGAGATCTTTGTTATGAAATAATTCTAAATCACTGAAAATTATATGCAAGCATAAAAAATCGATCAAAAATCCATAATTTCTTGGATACAATAGGTTAGGTTAGGTTAGGATGATTAGCTCTTTTAACATAACATGCCGCGAAGCTGATCTACTCGATGGATATGTATCATACGTTAGCAGGAAATCTCGAAAGATGAAACATAAGTGTTGGATAAGTTGGTTAGGTTAGGTTGATTAAATCTTTCAACCTAACGTGACGTAAAGCTGCTCCATATTAAATATCTTGGAACAAAAAATAAACAAGGTATTTTATTCTAACGATGTAAAACAAACTCATATGTTAACTGATCCTGTACATGCATAGAAAATGTGTGTTTGTGTGTCTACAATATACCGGCATCAACCATGTATACGCCTACATTATACCGGCATATGCCGACATCAACCGTGAATACGTCTACATTATACCGGCATATGCCGGCACATGCCGGTATCAACCGCGTATACGCCATACATTATATTGGCATATTACGACATATGCCGGCATTAACCGTGTATACGTCATACATTATATCGGCATATGCCGACATATGCCGGCATAGGTCGACATAATGCCGGCATCAACCGTGTATACGTCATACATTATATCGGCATATGCCGGCATATGCCGGCATCAACCGTGTATACGGCATATATTATATCGGCATATGCCGACATATATTCATTTATATTTGATCATTGTTGTCGTCATTGATATATATTTCCTAATTAGGTACCTTAGACATGGTTTATATCCTAGAACTTGTTGCCAGCGGACCTTACATAACAGATCTGTTGTAAACATGTCAGAGTGGATTTATTCAATATTCGCTATAATAGACGAAAATTGTAGGAGCATCAAATCCAACATAACAACAAAAAATCTTCTTCTAACAGTAAGATCATACATAAAACTTACTAACGCTTTAACACCCGCAACAATCACTGACATATGTGGTAAGCTTACATAAACGTTTTGAACTCGACAGTCTACCAACGAGCGATCGACTAACATTACATGAAAATAATCGATATTACTGGACTTGTAACAAGTAACAAGCATTGTGAA
>SDVV010006343.1:0-18521 GCA_016164225.1 Gammarus roeselii
TCGTCGATTGTGCTTGGTTCTGCGGCGAAGACTTCTGCTTTCTGTTCAGAGAGGCCGGTTGCTTGGCTCAGCAGATTTAGTATTTCCTGGATGTTCTTGGTCAACTCATCGATGCGGCAGTCCCTTCGGTCGTTGTCTGCCGAGGTGGTGCTGGTCATCTTTGCGAGGCTGATGTTCTTGGCAGATGGAATCTTGGTGTTTGATGTTCTGGAGGGGATGCTGGTCCCTCCCAAATGGAGTTTCTTCAGACTCCCCATCGGCCCCCTGGTTTGCGCCAGGGGCCTGGGGGGCTCACTCTTGCTGACCTGTTAGCTGGCTATAGCGATTTTACTTTTAACTTTACACGACCTCAAATGTTTAGTCAAAGCAAACGTGCGGTTTAAGGTCCCAGCACAAACTAGGGACCAATCTGTGCTATAGCGGGGGTTCTCAGTTATTATGTGGCACGGAAGCGTTAAGACACAAATTCCTGCCTTTTGGTGGCAACAGGGGCATGGCGGTGGTGCGTTTGGTCCCATGTCTACATCAATTAGGTGGTTGCGAGTTATCCACGTGTGTCCCGTGCATAAACTGTTAATGAACACTTGGTTTCTCCTATTAGAAAACCTAGTGTCCTATTCTCCCACGGATGGTTTTACTGCAAGCATTTTTGTCCAATTTGTTGCCGAGAGTCGTTCCATCGTGATGTTACGCGCGAGTTGTATAATGGGTAAATTCTCTGTAATGTATAAAGATGAATTGTTCTTGCTGGGTAGACACCAGCTTAGCGAGGGAATCTGCGTGTTTGTTTCCTTTTATTCCCCCGTGTCCAGGGATCCAGCAGAGTTCGACCGCCTGGCTCGCCTCGGACATCGTGAATAAGTCTTGTTGCATTTTCCTAAGGGCAAGGTGAGTAAAGTGCGGAGTTTTCAGCTGGGTGAGAACTCAGACTATCTGAAAATTAAACACTTGTGGGGTGGCGGTCGCTTTATGTAATGGAGATAGCCAGTTCGAGTGAGTGTAGCTGTGCAGAAAATAGAGGCCTCGTGGGGTAGGGTGACCAAACGCGAGGTCCCTTCGCCCATTGCGTCGGCTAGCACTCTTTCCGGTGTTTTTGAACCGTCGGTTGGAGTTGTTGCTTTGGGGTACGTCTGCAGATCTAGGTTGGCCAGTGGTGGGCTGATCATCCACGTTGTGTTGATTTGAAGAATTCGATAGGAGAATGAAGGCTTGAAAAGGAAACTTTGCTTGCACCACTTTCGTTGGACGTTAGGAGGGAGTGGATGGGAAATGGTGCCGCTCTCCTGTTCCGGGTAGGAGTCATTATGGGAAGAGCGCATCGAGACAACAGCTTCTCGTCACCCGACCCCGTGATATATCCGACATTGGAGGATCGCCCTCTCATTCTCCCTCTCCCCTGGGCAGTCGTGTCCGGTGGGGTGTCCGTCTACTATGCAATAAAAACGGTGCTGTTCCTCGGATTGGCACGACTAGGGATCTTCCAGTTTGTCGTGGTCGTCCTGGGAGCAGTATGAGCATCTTTGCTTACAGTTACAGTTTCCTCTTGTGTGTGCGTATTTCTGGCATTTATAACATCGCATCGGACGTCTCTGGAATGGTGTAACTCTTGTTTTGGTGGCGCAGAAGAGAATGTCCAGATATTTTGGTGGAGTAGGGCAGTTGAATTTTAGTATCAGGGCTGTGGTAGTCTCTTCTTGGTGTGATCTTCGGTGCGACCTTGGTACTGTGATCTTCGGTGCGACCAGTGAGGTACTCCTCGATTTCCTCCTGCGGGATATACTCAACGTGGATCAAACCTGAACTTGTAAAGAAAGTCTGGTGTGGCTCTATTTTGCATGGCTTTCTACAGAGTCAGTTGTTGGAGAGAATCGTGTCACTTTGAAGTTTGGTGTCTACTCTGATGGCAAAGCATTCGACTGGGCGGCCAGCGAAAGAGCCTAGATCTTAACGCCGATTTAGTTATTATTTGCTTCCATGTTCCACAGGAGTCCCAACGCGAACCTCTTCGCTGAGTGTATGGACAAATATCCGGTCTGTCGTTGGCGTCGAACGTGATCTTCAGGTGTTCTGAAAAGGTAGCACTATTGTTGATCAAGTTGTGTTCATTGAATGGCGTGTATTGCTTCATCCTTACAGCCCTTGGAGCTCGGTTGGGATTTTGGTGAGGTAAAGAGTACAAGTTGTCGTCAGACGTAGAGGTGGAGGTACTTGTATAAGTTGGGGGTTCATTAGTTGGTTCGTTTTTTACTAGTTCGTGGATATGGATGAAAATAGTCTTGACATGACCCTCGAGTCTCTTTAGACGGTCGTCAATTGAGCCGGGTTCTGCGGCGAAAACTTCTGCTTCCTGTTCAGAGAGGCCGGTCGCTCGGCTTAGCAGATTCAATATTTCTTGGACGTTCTTAGTCAACTCTTCGATGCGGCAGTCCCTCCGGTCGTCTTCCGCCGAGATGACGCTTGTCATCTTTGAGAGGCCGACGTTCGTGGTGGTAGGAATCTCGGTCTTCGTCACTCTGGAGAGGATGCTGGTCCCTCCTAAATGGAGTTCCTTCCTACTCCCCATCGGCCCCCTGGTTCGCCCCAGGGGCCAGGGAGATGACTTAGGAGAACTCTTGACCGGCTTTTCAGAGTTTAAATGAAATGAAATTTGCACTATCACCCACAATGCAAGCAAACGTGCGGTCACAGATCCCAGCACAAACTAGGGACCAGCCTGTGGTTTCCAAGGGGTCCTCAGTTATTGTTTGGCACGGGAGCGTTAACACACACATTCCAAGCCTTGAAAGACTTTCATTCAGAGACAAAGTTCTTCGTCTCTTTACCACAACGTCCAGCTGTTCTCCGAAATTCATTATGCGGCCGGGAGAGGTCTAATTCTTCCACCGTACGTTGGTCTACACTAACAACGCGTAGTCAAACTTAAGGCTCCTCTGGGCTAGTTTGTGAACGTTCCAATGCTTGATAACCGAGGCCGGTACACTTACAACGGCAGACTCTCCGTTGCCGGCACCGGAAGTATTTGGCTACCCAAACTCGCTAATCTACTCAGAAAAACGAAAATTGGTGTCAAGTTTGTCTACTTGGATTACACGAGAAGTAGAGTGAAGTTTTGAGTTTAGCTTCCACATGAACCCCAAGTGAGTCATCGCACGCTCCTCCGTAGGTCACGCTAATCTGAGAGAATACGACCCTTCATTGAATGGTAAGGCAGGGACTGTTCATTCAGTAGTAGCGTCAAATGCAGAAATTTCCACTTCTTGTACAGCTGGGCGTGTTTCTCCTTGTATTTTGAGAGCAACACGAACACAGTGGACTGGACGTAATACTACAGCCGGGCCAGGCCCACCCCAGAGACACTACAGACATGGCATTCCTGCCGTGCCGATGCATTTAAAAGTGAATGCGACCAGCAAAGAGCAGAAAATGAGTGACTCATCCGAAGTTCCTAAAGTATTTTTGCTCGTTTGATTAGTTTTCAACTGTTGAGGTGAAGTCACCGTTTCTCAGGACTGTACAGACCAGAACATTCAATCTTCAGAAGCCCAATACTGGATGAGAGTTATCGAGCTCCTGGACACAATTCAATAATGAAATTTACAATGTTATATCCGCATCAATAGAATTTTCTTTGTCGAAGGTTAGATTGAGAAAGCCTCAAATCTTCTTCGAAGGAAACTATCTTATCAAAATTACTTTCATCAATGAATTAAGATTCGAAGCGCTTTCAATTTTCGGAATAAGCGTTTGAAACGAGACTGCTATTATTTTCAAGCCTTACGTCGATTTTCGAGGTATTCTCTAACAATTACAAGGCGCAAATTTGTCATGATAGCTCAACAAATTCAACCCGGTTGAATTGGGCAGCTTTATTCGAACATTCTGTTCACGCAGACCCACCTGCTTTGTCCAAAACGCCTGCAGAGCAAACATATCTTCCTCGCCCAAGCTTCTTGTTGGCAACATCACACCTGCCTTGTCCGAGCCCCCTGTCAGCAGCCAACCCACCTGCCTCGACAAATCAGGCCCCTGTTATCAGGCAGCCCATCTCCCTCGTCCAAAGCCCCCGTCTGAAGAAAACTCTTCAACCTCGGCCAAATACCCAGTTTCCGCCAACCCCCCTTCCTTGTTAAAGCCCCTTGTTAGCAGCTAGCCTAACTGCCTTGACCAATCCCCTTCATCATGGCAGAAGCCAACCCACCTGCCTCAAGAGCCTCCTGCTGGCCCCTAACCCACCGGTCTTGAAAAAGTCTTCTGCAAGAAGCAAACTCACAATCTTTGACCATGCCCCTTGTTACCAGCCATCCAACCTGCCTTAAACAAGTCATGCCAGTAGCCAACCAAACCTGCCGTCAATTGAGCCCACTTACCTTGTCCATGCCTCCATTGATAGCCATCTCACTTGGCTTGTCCATGCCCTCATTGACAGCGATGCCTCTAGCCTCGTTCATGCTACTGTCAACAGCAAGCCCACTTGCTTCGTCCAAGCTCCTTCTGGCTGCCAACACGCCCGTCTTGGGTCGCTGTGCTGCCAGCATCGCGAGACCCGGAGCAGTGCTGGGGACGCTTGCCGATACCGAGGTAAATAATAAAATGTGAACGGGGGCCACCCTTGCTATAGAGAAATTACATTTTTCGAGGAGTCTGATTAAAGATGGCCTCCTCACCACGGAACGCTTCTTCAGTAAGATATAGCTGGAATTTATAACACGAGATTAACCAAGGGAAACTCATTTGTACACAATCATTTTCTGCAAAATTCTTGGCCAGCAGTTCGAAGTCTATATTCCAATCGTTCCCAAGCAATCCCAGTGTGAAAATGTCAGCGGAACCGTGAAAGAAACATTAGAGGCTTGTTTAATACTATACATACTACATTAATCCCCCTTTATTCTCGAAATGTAAATTGAAAATGATCCTACAAGCGAGAGCAAAGTAGTATAGTCAGGTTGGACGATGGGTGAATAATTTCAGGTGCAACACTTGAAACTTTTTAAAATAGCCGAGCTACTCTCAATGAATAAACCAGACTTGTGAAAAGTTTCAGGTAACAACCTATTTTTCCATAACAAAAGCTGTAAAAAAATAGCGCACTGGATGGCTAGGTACACGAGCAACGAATTTAAGACTATTAACAACAGTAATTGAGTGGAGGGTCAATCGTCACTGTGAAATCGTTTGGGTTCTTCTAAAATTGCTGCACTGTGTTGATGATTGGAAATTCATTTTAGATCAATGGGGCTTCCATTATTACCAAATCATTTATGTTATTCCATTTTTCAATACCAGCTTCATTGCGATTATGTACTTCTATATAGCGTTATTTGGTGGATGAGTTGTCTTATTGTTTCTATGACCGTTGTCGTAGGATGACGCAGGCATGAGCACCACTCCTGAGCGCCCGGCTGCTAGTGTATCTCTGCACCACATTGAACTCCGCTGGTGTGTTGCTGTTGTTTCGGACACTTAAATTTTTCAACTTCCTCTTATGGTAACATATAGAGAGTTCAAACTTCATCGTGGGATACGTGACTAGGATATCTCCAATCAACTCTTGGAGCTTTCTCTTCATTCATTTCATGCGTGGATCTTCATCAGTCTCTCCAGACAACAATGGAACAGTTTGAGTGACAGACTAAGACCAATAATGCGCCCCGTGACAAAGCCTTTTTTTTCCGAAATGAAATAACATCCACGTGCGAAACAAGCAAAAAATCACATGGCCTGAAACACAACAATGCCCCCACAGACCAGCCACTTACAAACCAAAATCTCTGCGTCCAAATACCTCAAAGCGTTTGAGATTCTGGTACTCCAGCTTCCCTCTATACAACACTTTTCACTCTACAACCACTCCACTTCACTTCACAACTACTCCACTATCACCTCACAGATAATCCACGAAGGCCTGGACAAAAATACAAACTGCCCAACGCACCTCTGACCCAGTTCTATGACACGTTCTTGTAAACATAAAATAAAAGCATTCCGCCAAACTAAAGTAACCAATTTGGTTATTTCCCCTCTGAAATATGCACACCGTCTGCGATAACGCACTATCACGAACACGCTCCTTCCTTGATGATGTACCAGGGTTTTGTCTTCTCCTTCACTCCTCAACACCCTCATGCACGTCTCAGCCACACTAACTCATCAGAACCAATCTTATTACTATCAAAAAACAACCCAGATTTGAGTCTTCTTTCAGAGGTAAACACTTGTAAACAACCCAAAACCGCGTTCAGCTCGTGGATGGTCTACAATAATCACCAACAAACACGAGACCGCAGCTGCACACCTCTAGCAATCTGAACTTTCTCGCAGTCTGGTTTCAAGAGAACGGAACTAGCGTTTGCTACTGAATCATACATCGCATCATTAACACAAGACCAGTGAACATTGCATTCCCCCTCGTGTCGTACTCTACCACGCTCCCATACCCAACATTCCCGCAACCGCGATCCTTGGAGTATCGTGACACAGGAGCCGTTCAAATCTAACACGCACAACATCATCACTATAGCCAAACCTTGCCTGAACGTAGTCCGGGCACATACCTTCACATTTACGGACGTTCCAGCGAATCAATTTCAACTCTACTCAAACGATTCATCAGATCAACATTTTCTCCGCAAACACTGCCCGTTTTCCTGACCTTGCTCTTGCACGCACCAACGCCCTACAATCAACTCAATACTGCCTTACGCATGACAACGGTCTGTTCACAGACTTCACCTATGCCTCATCTGCACGAGGAGACCCGGGTACACTCTCTAAAATAAAAATAAAATAGGGTGACGCCATTCTTTTGCAAGTTGTGGACTCAACCCATCCATAAAACCACCTGCTAAAATCTCATCTAACCCACCAAAATATACATACCACACCGGCAGCAAACTTCGGCTCCTTCTAGACTTTCCCCAACCTACTGACAACACATCAATGCATGAACAGATAAATACAACTTATAGCTTGTGCACTGCCCGATCCTAGACCCAGCACGGTCGTACAGTCACCCACAGGAGGTGAACGTAGAGGAGTGTTGCCCAGAACCGTCCACTGCAGGAGGAGCTTTGGCTAAGCAGCCAACACAACCACCCACTTGGTCACTCACTCATAACATGCAGCAGCACCCACTCCCCTGCAGCCGCGGAGACTTTCACCCACTCAATGCAAGCGTTCAAATCAACACCCCCTCACCAGGTAGCCAAACCCACTCGCAAACGGCATCAACACCCAATCATTGTAGCAATCAACAGTTATTAAGACAGAAATGGCAAATGAAGCCCTCTTAAACGTTCTAATGCATACCTAATCCACTCTATCAAAAGGCAACCTAGTTAGGGCTAATAGGCCTCTTGTTGTCTTCCTACACTTGTGAACACTTGTGAACACTTGTGAACACTTGTGAACACTTGTGAACACTTGTGAACACTTGTGAACACTTGTGAACACTTGTAAACCAGAGGGCACTCCCACGCCAACACAGGTGTTCTCAGCCACTCAGAGCAGTCAGCCACAGCCACTCTTAGCAGGCAGCTAGCCTCTCAAAACACGGCTCAGCCACTCACAACAGGCTGCCACTCTCACAACGAGCAGCTGCAGCAGTGTCCACTCGCAAAAAGCAGCCTCACCCACACCTTCAACCACACACCACAGGTTGAGACACAAACTCTTACACCTAAAGGTGCCATCACAATCTGCCACACTCACAGCCCCTTGCAGTAGACTGCTACAAACACTCAAAATAGGCAGCCGCAGATACTCGCAATAGGTAATCACACCCCTTCACAGCAGGTACCCACAGTCAACCACAAATAACACTCAAACCCAATCACATAAGGCCGCCACACCCGTAAACCGCCTTCAGCCTTTTCGCAATATTTATAATAGTTCTTGATAAAAAAAGTGCTTAGAACATCAGCAGTTTAGGAACGATACAAAGTTGGACCAACAGTGCTAACAGAACTCTAGTGTCAGTAGATCCAATAATACTTAAACAGAATTGTTGATGGGTCTACAAGTGAAAAATGAATTTCTAAGTCGACAAACTTATCGTCATGCTCGTAGGTCATCACAACCCCCCCTCACGAAACTCTACAACCGTAAAGAAAACGGATTTCAGTCTCCCAAGTGAGAAATCTGGTTGGCATTGGTAACCTTTGTAAAAGTTGCAAGCAAAGTAGAATTGCTGGCAAAGATCAATAAATTTTATTCATGAGATTAGACTTGGGGGTCCATCTTAGGGGCTCTGACGAGTCTTGGCGAGGTCCCCATAGAGCGACTGTAATGCACGATATTCCACACCATCTCGTACAGAAGCAAACTCGATATTCTTCCGCTGTACAATTCAATTGTTACGCCAAATCGAGTATTCAGTCCAATCTCGGTCACCATATCTCAATGACGTCATCAAGTTAGAAGGCTCAACGAAAGCTGCCAATTATATCCCCTCGCGTCGTAATAAATCTTACAAGACTAACTTCCTGAACTCTAGATTTATCCGCTGGAGAAACGTCGAGCGTGATACACGTGTAAGTCATGCTCGAAGTACGGTAGATTATGAAGAGAAATGATACGTATACCG
This sequence comes from Gammarus roeselii, assembly GCA_016164225.1. Classification (NCBI taxonomy): domain Eukaryota; kingdom Metazoa; phylum Arthropoda; class Malacostraca; order Amphipoda; family Gammaridae; genus Gammarus; species Gammarus roeselii. The sequence goes on from SDVV010006343.1 coordinate 8,585, forward strand.
AACTATATTTTTACTCTAAGAAAAGAGTGACGATTTATAATATTTACAAGATTGTGGATATAAGTTTCCCCTTCGACATAACACTAACAGTCCTCGCGTATAGATTTGTCGATGAATGAAAAACTCACCACATGCATCCCCATTTGATTACACAAATTCACCTCAGGCCCACCCACTGATACACCTACTCTACACAGATACGTCTACTTAACAGATTCACCACAGGGTGTTAGACTCACTCATTCCTTCAACCCTGGCATCAACACCCACTCACTACATTCATTCGCACCCACACACCTCGGGCATCTACACCCACACACCTGGGGCATCCACAACCCTACACCTGTGGCATCCACAACCACTCACCACATACCACTCCCTCGCAACAGGCAGCCATGCCCTCAACAGGCGAACTCAGGCGGCCCACCCACTCACCACGGACGACCGCACCAACTATATTCCACCTAGATCGCCGCTAATAAGCTTCCGGGTGCAGCAATCATCAGAAACAGTGTTAGGCTCAGTTCCACCAAATCAATTATAACTAGTCGAGCAGTGACAAGAGTTGGTAGTTCCAATGCACGGCATTAGAACTACCAAGTTAAAGTTGAGTTCTGTCTGTCATGGTACCAACTCTTTGCAAACTGATCACAGACACCGGTCATCTGGGTCTAACGAGGAATAAAACAAGCCATCTCTAGTCAACATCATTGGTCCGTGTTTCTCTTTATGGGCGGATTCGAGTCGATTGATGTTATTTCCTACTACAACCTTTCCCCTCATTTATGTTTTTCCACAGCTACTACCGACACTATGCTCTCTCGCTGTTCTATTACTAAATTCTTCTCCCTTCTATCAAATGGTAAGCTTGACAGAGCAGAAATGCCCGTTTGCTTTCAACATCTGTATACTCGTACCGTGCCCCAATACTCACTCACCGCAGGTGGTTATCGGTCTCCGAGAATGTGCAGCAGTTGCCCGACGAGGTGGTGACAACGGCTCCGGCTCAACCGCTCACAGCCCCAACAGTGACAGACCTGACAAAAAGGGCACTTTGTCCCATATATTTACTATTAATAGTACATGGAAGTTCATGAACAAAGCCTAAATTTACTACGTGACCATTTCATTCGAAAACCCGTATTGCCTAGCAATGCTAGTCCAAATTCCTTTTCAATACAATACGCATAGCAGGAATCCATGCAGCGTGGCAAAGTTTAAACCAATTTCAACATAAGCAAAATTGAAATCTTTTGCTGCCCTGTTTTGGTAGATATGAATCTCATCTTTTCAATGTCAGCCGTAACCATGTGATACCTAACAATATATTAAATGTATTCAAACTGATTCAAAGAAATAACGAATTCTGTCCTTGTTTTATTAAACTCCTATATAAACACTGCAAATGAGCCAAAATTGTTGCCAGTTCAAAATTATCATCTTAAAAACTAATCAAATATATTGGTTCCCGTTTTTCTAGCGATTGAGGCCTCTGTTTGAGAAGAGATAAGACGAGGGCGATCTTCCATGTTTAGAACCCTGGCAGCAAAGTGACCATTAATCATTTGAAACAGCCTTCAAACTTCAAATTTTCAATCGCTAAACCATGGACTAATTCGACATTGCATTCAGACTGAATAGAAGTAGACCTAAACTCGGGCAAACGTAACCATAAGAATGAGACTTATGGCAGTTAAGGAACATTTCACTCACTCTTACTCGGTTGGACTGCAAACTACCGAAAAGGGTTGGACGTAAATGAAATTTTCCACAAAATGTTCAACCGGTCATGGAGAATCGAGAATTAACAATAGTTCGCCAACAATAGAGGAATCGTGGATATTTATCTTATCTTCTAATGGTCAAGTGTACCGTAGAGAGAAGAATGGATAGTGCCAATTCAAGTTAGGCAATACCAACACCAATAATCTTTTGCTCCTGCGGGACACGCGCCGCATTTCAACCCTCAATCAAGTGGCACGGCAGCTAAGAGCTTCGTCGAGCGGCAATAACGCCCTACTTGATGCCGTGCGCCAAGAAAAAATAATTTACTTCTCGGAAGTTAGGTTAGTTAACACAAAATAGGGTAGATAAGTCAAGCCTATACTTAAATCGCACCTAGAGTTTAAAAAGTTTCGTTGTTGAATGTGATGTTGCCGTGGCAAGGTAACCATGAAAAAAACAAAGTGAATTAAATTAAAGGGTCAAAAACTACCGGAGCTTCAGATGAGTCTCTACCTATACCAGGGCGCTAGGTTCATCGATGGAGGTAGTCTCTGTATTTCCTTTTCATAACTTCATTTGTAGCGTGAATGAAGAAGTGGTTTGATTTTGTTTTCCACCGGACTCCCTACGCGAAGTTAATGCAGACTACCCCGTAGGGCAATTGAAGAGTGGCAGAGTAGGTGCAGCGAAGATAACGAGTAGGTGCAGCGAAGATAACGAATAGGCTCGACGTAGATACCGAATAGGCTCAACGTAGATACCGAATAGGCTCAATTTATTATTATTTATTATTGGCGTCCATGTTCCACCGAAGTCCCAACGCGAATTTAATGCAGACTCCCCCGTAGGGCGGTCGATGAGTGAAGTAAGTGACGCGTAGATTAAGAGTAGGTTAAACTTAGATTAGAAGCAGTTTAAACGCAGCAACCAAGCAACCAAGCAACCAAGCAACCAAGCAACCAAGCAACAAAGCAACAAAGCAACAAAGCAACAAAGCAACAAAGCAACAAAGCAACAAAGCAACAAAGCAACAAAGCAACAAAGCAACAAAGCAACAAAGCAACAAAGCAACAAAGCAACAAAGCAACAAAGCAACAGAGTAAATTTGGCATAGGCACCAAGCAAATTTGATGCGGCTTCAAAGAGAAATTGACATGTAGATTATATTTTACAATTTCAAAAGATTAACTCTAGCGCGGGTACAAAGTAGGCCTAGTACATACAAATCGTACTAAACAACATATCAATCGAGTTAAACCTAAAACAAATATGAAGAGCAGGTTTATTGCAGTCGCAGTTGGTCTTGTGCAGAGGTGAGTTAGAAGCTCCCTCAGTTCTCCGCCGGAGCTCCAACGTGTAGTCACTGAGGGCTTCTTCTCGTGGCACGACGGTCCGTTGATTCTGCACAGCTTTGTGCACGAAGTTAAGGTAAAAATTTTCAATTATAGCGCAGGGAGGATAGAGAGTTTGGGATCGGAGATGATTCAGATCTCGCTACCTCTACACTACCTCGTAGAGGCCTGTGTGTTTTCCGAAAGCGATCAGTTTTTTTTCCGGTGTTCCGTTTCTGTGAGCAGGCATTGCAGGTTGCACGGGAGGCTCAAGAAGGCTCGTCGGGCTGATGAGAGTGCATCACAATCTACTAGTAGGTGTTTTTCACGCGGATTGCCACTTTGTGCGTTCGGTACCATGTCTACGTCCATTAGGTGGTTGTGAGTTATACACGTGTGTCCCGAGCATCATCGGTTGATGAACACTTGGTCTCTAATAGGGAACCTGGTGTCCCATTCTCCCACGGTTAGTTCAACTGAAAGCCTCTTTTGTCCACTTTAGTGCCAAGATTAGTTCCATCGTGATGTTGTGCGCGAGTTGATGACTGGGAACCAGTCTCTGTAATTAAGAGATGAATTGTTCCTGCTGGGTGGACATCCGTTTAGCGAGGGAATCAGCGCGTTCGTTTCCTCTAATTCCTGCATGTCCAGGGATCCAGCTGAACTCTACCGCCTGGCTCGCCACGGACATTGTGAATAGGTCGTGTTGCATTTTCTAAGGGCAGTGTGATCAAAGTGCAGAGTTTTCAGCTGGGTGAGAACACAAACATGAAAATATAACAGTTTTAGGGTGGTGGTCGCTTTTTGTAATGGACATGGCCAGTTCGAGTGCGTGTATCTGCAGAAAATAGAGGATTCGTGGGGTAGGGTGGCCAAACGAGAGGTCCCTTCGCCTATGGCGGCGGCTCCCACTTTGTCCGGTGTTTTCGAGACGTCAGTGTATATATGGCGGAGCTCAGAGTACTGTTCATCGAGTAGTCGTAAGAAATCTCGACGGTATGTGTTGGTTGGAGTTGTTGCTTTGGGGTACGTCTGCAGATCTAGGTTGACCAGTGGTGGGCTGATCATCCACGTTGGTGTGTTGATTTGAGGAATTCGATAAAAGGAAGGCTCGATTGCTTTGCTTCTGATGTTCAGCGAAGTCAGTAAGTTATCCACACGTAGGGAAGAGGGTGGGCATGTTCTTTTAAGCCGCAAAGAGGCGTTTATCAAGAATGTTGGTGACATCACCGAGTGCTGGGCTATTGATGTAGCTCCTCGTCTTGAAATAGTACTGTAGCGAGAGTTTGTCTCTTCGGAGCGGAAGAGGAAGTCCGTTAGCAAGCACGTTCAGGGATTCGATGGGTGTGGAACGGAACGCACCGGTTGGGATACGCAAGGCGTTATTTACTATGATCGGTAGAGGTGCTAGGGTTGTTTTGGCTGCTGAACCGTCAACAATTGCTCCATAGTCCATAATTGTAGATTCCCGCTAAAAATGAGTTTGAATACAGAGTGTTGAGCACTTTTAATAAGTGGTCACGGGCGCCATCTGGGAGATTTTAGATCATGATGTGTACCCGGTCTGGCCCAGGTGAGATTTCACGTGTATGGTCTAGAGCGCTCTGTAGATCGTGGAGGGAGAAAGGTTTGTCGTAGGCCCCTTCGTTTCTAGAAGTAAAGTCAAGATGTTCGCTTTCTCGCAAGTTCCTCTCCCGTTGGAAAGCAGCCATGTAGTTTGTAGATTTCGAAATCTGGCTAAACGTTTGAGCTATCTAATTTGTGATTTCCGCTTGGGAAGAGTTCTACCTCAGTCAGAAATGTTGAAAGGTCGCTCGGGTTTACCCTGAATAAGTCGATTTTTTTCCCACACCTGGAAGAGGGGGGGGTTTCGATTAATAGTATTGATTAAATGAGCCCAGCTTTCCCGTTTCTTCTCCACTAGAAGTTTCAGATATCCAGCAGATGCCTTTATCCACGCTACTCGGTTCCTGGGGGACCGTGCGGGTCGGTAGGCATGGTCTAGCTTTGCACGCTTATCTCATGCATCTTGCACCTCTCGGCACCACCATCGTTTCTGAGAGGAGGTTGAAGGGGTATATTGGGGAATGCTCTCCTCTGCTGCGGCTTTAAGCTTCTCGTATAATTGGGCGACGATTTCGTGTTCAGACGTGTTTTCGGAAATTTTGTCCATATCACTCCACGCGATGTGCGCCGAGTATTCCATCCAGCTGGCTTTCCGGTAATTGAATCAAAGTACTTGTGGGACAGGGTTTCTTGGTTGGTTGGTGAGAAGAGATATGATGACCGTGTTATGATCGCTGTCGTGCGTTAAAGGCAGAACTCCCCAAACGAGTTGGGGTGCCTGAGTGGGGGAGCATATGGATAAATCGGTGGCAGTTTCACTTTCGGGGGTGATTCGGGTGCGTTGTCCGTAGTTGAGAAGGACCAGGTTGTGAGTGTATATGGTGTTAGCCATTATCACTCCCCTGGGGTCTGTTCTCATGCATCCTCACGTTTCATGGTTGATTTGATTTGGGCCTCATTTCCACCAGAGCCTCAACGTGAGTCATAATAGGCTCCCCCGTAGGAGGCGATGTTTCATGATAACTGATGAAGTCTCCAAGGAGGAGCACTGGTGAGGGCAGTTGGCTTAGTAATTCGGTCATTAGTGCTTCAGAGAGGTCATGGCTTCTTAAAGAGTAGATGGATACTACTGTTATTGGCCTTGAGACGCATATTTTAACGGCAATATCTTGGAGTTCTGTCCTCAGGAAAAGACGAAGGTGATGTACACTTGGGTGAATCATAAATGCCACTCCGTCGTGAGCAGTCACGTTGTTGTGGCCTTCGCGGCGGTGTATGATATATTGGGGGATTCTGAGGGTGGCAGTCTCTGCGTTTAATCTCCTGGAGGCCAATCACCGAAGGCGATTGCGGATAGTGATTAGTCTTTCTTGTTTCAGAGTCCCTGGTAGTTCCACTGGAGTATTTTAGCAGTCATTTTGAAGGCAGTTCGCACTCTGACTTCGATGATCTTTATGATCTCGAGTGGTCGCGTGATTTGCTTGAGCTTTAGTGGTGCGTGTGTTATCGAGTTCACCAAGGGGTTTCGGACCGGTAGTGTTCACGGGAGAGTCTGCCTTCGGTGGAAGGTAGTCTCCTGTGGTTGCTGCGGTCGCGGCTGCGAATGCTCTTGTGGGAAGACTAGGGTGTGTGCTCTCTACGCTTGCTTCGTGAGTGAGCGAGCTTTTCTTCTGTGGTGGACTTAGTCATCTGTGTGGATGATTGTGTGGAGTGATTTATTTGGGCTAGGTAATATGTCTGGTTGTGCGGAGGTCACGCGTCTGAGCTCTTCTAGGTAAGAGCTGTCAGCCAGGCCGTGATCGTTCTTGCTGATGGTGTGTTCATGAGTCAGGTTTGTTAACGGGGGATCTGGTCCCTCGCAGTGGTTTTCCACGCATGGAGCCACATTCGAGGCAGGTGGAGGTAGTTCCGAGTTTTGGTCCTGGCGGGCTGTTATTTGGGCGTGGTTTCAGATTTTTTTTCCTCAGTGGTGCCTGAGTATCGGATCTTTCATCTCTTCGTCATTTAGTTTTCATTGAAGTGAGTCTTGCTGTGAGGTCAACTGCGGGGGATGCATCCATATCGTCGTCCTCCAGGCCTTTGCATAAATCATTTATAGAACAGAGTCTCCGGTGCGGAGCCGTTCGCTGGGCTCGGTGAGGAAGCACAGCAGCCAGGTAGGAGTGTTGGAGTCTTGTTACGATGTTGATCCGATGAGTGGATATCGTCGGGGGAGCTTTGTTGGCTCGTCGATTTGAGTGCTTTGGCATACTTTAGACTGATTGAGTTTTCGTATTCCCAAATTTGGATAGCCTGCTTTCGTGTAACTGCGTTCGTTTGTGTGATTGTTATCTCTTATTGGCCCATATGTACTGGGCAGTCACGGTCGCCCGCCTCATGGATGCATGAGCATTGGTAGCATTTAGGTTGGCGGACTGTGCAGTCTTTCCTGTCGTGCTAGCCAGGGCATTTCTTGCAACGTTGGGGTGTGTGTGGCTGGCAGTATGCGATGACGTGGCCGTATTTTAGGCATTTCATGCATATTGGGGGCCATGTTGCTACTGGGTAGGTTTTGGTTCTTCCTTGTTCACCCGGGATTACTATGAATTCTGGTGCGACATGACCAGGGAAGGTAATTTGGTATGCAGTAGAATTTGAGTTGCACGATTTAATCCATGTTGCTTGACGAACTCGAGTAACTCCGTAGTCTTTAGCTGGACCTTCAGCGAAAGCACAGAGGTCTGTTGAAGGTGTGTAACGGGAGGTGTATATAATCAGTTTGGTATCGTTGAAGGAAGAATGCATTTGAACTAACTTAAAGTTTATTTATGTGGGTAATCTTTTGTATAGCGGTACTTTGCTCAAGTTCTGTGACGTAGGCCAGGTATTTCTTTCCCAGTCGTTGTATTATTTTCGGTTTTCCTCCTAGTTGTTCGGAGAGTGACTTCATCATTATAAATGGGTTGACTGAATAGGAAACTTTGTTAGCACCACTTTCGTTGAACGATACGAGAAAGTGGGTGGGAAATGGTGCAGATCTTCTGTCCCGGGTAGGAGGGTAATTTGGGAAGCGCGCATGAGACTACAGCCTCTCGTCGCCCTACCCCGCGATCTATCTGGTATTGGAGAATTGCTCTATCCCTCTTCTCCTCTGGGCAGTCTCCGTGTCCGGTGGGGTGTCTGCTTAACAATAAAAACAGTGCCGTTCTTTGGATTAGCACGACTGGGGATCTTCCCGTTTGTCATGGTCGTCCTGGGAGCAGTACGAGCATCTTTGCTTACAGTTAGTTTTCTCGTGTGTCCGTATTTCTGCCTTTTATAACATCGCATCGGACATCTCTCAAATGGTAAAACCTTAGTTTTGGTGACGCAGAAGGGAATGTCCAGATAATTTGAAGTTGGATAGTTGAATTTTAGTATTAGGGCTGTGGTAGTCTTCTTGGTGTGATCTTCGGTGCGACCTTTGCTTAGACATCCCAGTCTTCGTATTGAACGAATCTAGTGATGTACTCCTCGATTTCCTCCTTCGGGATATCTTCATCGTTGATCAAACCTGAACTTGTTGAGAAAGTCTGGTGTGGCTCTTTAATGAATGGCTTTTAAGTGTTTTTGAAAAGAATCTTGTCCCTTTGAAGTTTTGAGTCTACTCTGATGGCAAAGCATTAGTCGCTCCTAGTGGCGACGCTCAGGACTGGGCGGCCAGTGAAAGAGCCCAGCTCTTTCCGCAGAGTGTATGGACAAATATACGGTCTGTCGTTGGCGTCAAACATTATCTTCAGGTGTTCGGGAAAAATAGGACTGTTGTTGAACAAGTTGTGTTCGTTGAATGGAGTGTATTGCTTCCTCCTTGCAGCCCTTGGAGCTTGGTGGGGGTTTTGGTGGCGTGAAGAGCTGTGGAAGTTGTCGTCAGACGTAGAGATGGAGGTACTTGTGTAAGTTGAGGGCTCATTAGTTTTATTTATTTATTATTTGCTTCTATGTTCGACCGGAGTCCCAACGCGAAGTTAATGCAGACTCCCCCGTAGGGCGGGGTTCATTAGTTGGTTTGTTTTTTACTAGTTCGTGGATATGGAGACATGACCCTCTTTTCTCGTTAGACGGTCGTCTATTGAGCTAGATTCTGCGGCGAAAACTTCCACTTCCTGTTCAGAGAGGCCGGTCGCTTGGCTCAGCAGATTCAGTATTTCCTGGACGTTCTTGGTCAACTCCTCGATGCGGCCGTCTCTTCGGTTGTCTTCCGCCGAGGCTTACAATTATTATTATTTGCTTCAATGTTCCACCGGAGTCCCAACGCGAAGTTAATGCAGACTCCCCCGTAGGGCGGTCGAATATTGTGAAGTAGGTGACGCGTAGATAGAGAGTAGGTTAAATTTAAATTCGGGGCAGTTTAAACGCAGTCACAGCGGGTTTAAACGCAGTTGGAGTTACAGTAACAGTAACAGAGTAACAAAGTATCACATAACAAAGTAACAAAGTAAATTTCACATACGCACCAAGCAAATTTGGTGCGGTCATAAAGAAAACCAGACATGTAAATTAAATTTAACAATTTTAAGGGGGTAACTAGCGCGGGCACAGAGTAGGCCTAGTACATACAAATCGTACTAAATAACGGATATCTAGAAAGTTCAACAAAAAAATATGATGAGCAGGTCGATTGCGGTCTTGTGTAGCTGAGTGGTAGCGGCTTCCTCCATTCTCCGCCGGATGTAGTCAGTGAGGGCTTCTTCACGTGGCACGACGGTCCGGTGATTCTGCACAGCTTAGTGCACGAAGTCGAAATAAAAAAATTCAATTTGTGCGCAGGGAGGACAGAGAGTACGGGATCGGAGATGATTCAGATCTCGCTACCTCTACACTACCTCATAGAGGCCTGTGTGTTTTCCAAAAGCAATCAGTTTTTTCCGGTGTTCCGTTTCTGTGAGCAGGCGTTGTAGGTTGCACGGGGGACTCAAGAAGGCTCGTCGGGCTGCTGCTAGTGAATCACAATTTACTAGTAAGCGTTTCGCGTTGATTGCCTCTATGTGGCAACGGGGGCATGGTGGTGCGTTCGGTCCCATGTCTACGTCCATTAGGTGGTTGTGAGTTATCCACGTGTGTCCCGTGCATAGGCGGTTGATGAACACTTGGTCTCTCCTATTAGAAAACCTGGTGTCCCACTCTCCCACGGATGGTTTAACTGCAAGCATTTTTTGTCCACTTTGTTGCCAAGAGTCGTTCCATCGTGTTGCTATGCGCGAGTTGATGACTGGGAACCAGTCTCTGTAATGTATAGAGATGAATTGTTCCTGCTGGGTAGACATCCGTTTAGCGAGGAAATCTGCGCGTTCGTTTCC
>SDVV010006344.1:0-18520 GCA_016164225.1 Gammarus roeselii
AAATCTGATCCAACCCGTCGCTTCTGCTCTCCCTACTGACGGTGGTTATAAAGCTACATGGCGAGTAACAACTGTTTTGAAGTGATTTTTTTACCACGATGTACCTATATCGAAAGGAAACATTATCCGTAGAAGCAATTTCTTGATTACATAATACAGTAAATAATATATCCGGGTTATTTGAAGGAATGTTACGGTGTAACTACGTTAGATAAATAGGCTGTTAATTATTCCTAAATATATCGAGCAAATTTAACGTATCCACCCGACCTTTCACAAAGTACTCACAGTGATTATATCAGACCCATATTGTTCGTCATCATATTTTTTACAATTATTATTAGTCAATAAACTGCTTAGTCTATGTGGGTCTACCTCAATTTTTTCACATAAAATCCTTTTCGATAGGCGGGGTCACCATAATAATTGATGCAATCCTGTGTATGGTTTTCGTAATAATGCAGAATTACAAATTCCTCGTACCCCGTCAACACAGTCCCAACTATTTTCGAAATGCAGAGCTGCTAAAACCTGGAATTCGATTACTATAGATATAAGAACGGGTAGGAGTATAGCTACATTCAAACGTAAACTAAAATTATACCCATATGAATTTGTAAGTGCAGAAATTTTTGAATTGTTATTTACTTCCTCTATTCAATTTACCATGACGAATCTCATGAGTCATCAGTTTCATTTTATAGATACCTTCATTCCTGTTGGTCGTGAATTCTTCACCAGTCTTCTTCATATCTTCGATGTAACAAGATCAACAGATCTGCAAGAGCTCCATGGCTTGATTACAAATAGAAAAGTCCAGAAGTGACAAATTCGGCATGTTCGGTGCTCTATGATGATTCGTGTTTCTTGATATCACTGGATAATTGAATTTCTCAGTAAGATATTCCTAGTTGCTACGGATGTGTCGCATTGCTGAAACCAGTACGGAGGTAAAGTCTTGATGTTCTTCACATTAGGCTCTGTTTCTAAACAAGACTAGATGCTGTAACTACATGCCCATTAGTGTTGCCTCGAAAAGTCATAATTTTTGATCCGTTGACTTACTTGCATCAAACGATTTCATGGAAATTCACAGGGCCCCAATACCTATCATGTTGATTATTAAGAGAATGCTGCAAGGCCAGCTATTCTTCATATTGTGACTGCATTTTTTAAATTCAAATTTTCTTGAAAGTTTCGTAAATGCGATATTTACTGATATTTTCTCTTCTTTCTCCAGATGATGCTAAATTCTGCATCAATTTTCGTGTAGACGCCGTTGGAGAGGAAGTCTTCTGTATTTGAGAATGATCCAGGTCTTTTCCAGAAATGAAATATCAAGTATCATATTGTATCTGGTGGAGGACAGTTGATAATAGCAGGATGTCCAGTATCATAGACACTAGATTAAATAAGGTTGACAATAATCGGCCATTTATTCAACGACCAAATGCTGCCACCAAATACACATACGTTAACAAACCCTCTGTGACAAGAATCGATGGGATGATCTAAATTCAAATATACCTCAACATTAAAGAAACACTGCGGAAGTAATGTCAAACAAAACGTACATACACAGAAGTTCACAGTGAAAAAAAAACATAGATTCATTGTTTGACATTCGTCCTAAGATGATTAGTGTGTATTTATTGAACTAACTATTGATGTTAGTTCAATAGATAGACACTGTATAGCTTTTCTACGGTGAAAGAGACGCTACTGTAATGGTGTAGTACACGTAGAGATTAGTAGAAAAAGTTATTAAATTAAATCGCACAGAATGAATTTGATAAAAAAACTAAATTATCTAGTTACTTCATAGGTAACAAAGTCTACCAAAAAATTATATTTATCACAACCGAAGGAGACAATATTTTTTCCCAATTCAAGAATATTTTGTATCGTCGTAGCTTAAACTTATCCAACAAGTTCTTGTAGATCTAGAAAAAAATGACTCATGGTGTGAGTCATTATTCAAGTGTGGTGATTTATACTCTCATTTTTTTCGGCTGGTAGAGCATTTAAAAGTATTGGTGTTCTTCCTTTAATCAGAACGGGGAGGTACATATTTACATTTGTGAAATTATAGACATACAGAGGTGTCCTCTTGAACATGAGAAGGGCAGCTTTAGGCTGTCACACACGTGGAGGTGCGGCGCAATTGCTTTGCCATGTGCTGCCGGGTACAAAGAAAGGACAAGCTGATCGTCTTCACTCAAAATAGACAACGCCACCTCCCTTCAAAGAGATCCCATATTGTCGGACCAATCATTCGGCCACAAAAGATCCCAATCACACTCCACCGTCACCTCAGCAGTAATGATTTGAAGTGTCGATGTCCATAAACGAATGACCGGTAAAAGTGTGCAATTCTATGATCTACTCAGGGGCAACCAGCTCCAGTCCAAGTGATGTCGCTGGAAGAAACTTCCTAATTTGACAACTACTGAAAGCGATCTCTGCGGGATAATTGACTCAGGTATGAATTTCTAACTAAACAAATATAACAGCAACATGAGGGACTTTATCAAACAACAACGATGCATAATCGTGTTAGCTAGATCCGGTATTCAAGGTCAATTAAGGAAAGTCTGACAACTTCTAGCAACATTCAAGGTGTGCAGTAAAAGTCAGATAAGGATTATAATTTGTGAGCGTCCTCTGGTAGCACGGATGAGTAATGGGATCATCTTTGTGCGACCATGATAGTGCTACCCCATGCTATGTTAACTACAATGATCTCCGAAATGCATTGTTTGGTGTTTCCAAAGGAGGGCTAGAATAGCAGAAGGAATTATGAGGTGTAAGAGCTTTTAAAAATCATGCGAAAATTGAAGACTTGCTTGAATCATTCCCAGAGTAATGACGCCCCAAATAAGTTTGGTTGCCTTAGTCGGAATTAACTTGGATTGATTGCTTGCATAAGGGGTTTGGGCGAGTTTTATTGACATGAAAACAATATAACGTAAGTAATCATGAATTTAAGTAAATTTCATCCACCGTTTGATTATTTTTCGTGTGTTGAAAATTGTATAGCATGTACTAAACAGTCTCTTGAGACAAGTCACCAATGGAGAGACCCAAATTAATTTATTAAATACAATTGTTTGATTTTTTTTTGTTATCTACTTCAAGTTTACTTTTTACAAGACAAAAACAGGTTACTCTGAAATGGAACCATATGAGGAACAAAGATCAGCCGCTCTTACTGAGGATTTTATCTCTCTACCTGGACATGAATTCTCTTACTTAGTTCATGAGATCATTTTCAGTATCGATAGCTTCCGGTAATTTTTTTGCACCAGAAAACATTCGTGCATGCTGATAACTTATGGTCAAATAATATTATTAGATTCAAATCTAAACTTTTACCTGCCAAGTTCACGATTTGTATCATGTTTTCACTTAATTTGTTTTTTTGCTCTTTGCTTTTGGCATCGTCCTTTTCGAAGACGAGCTTTGTGCACTTTCCTGTACGGTGTATCTTGCCAATTTCTGGGAGGAGGCTGCCCTTTCGAATAGGTATCCTATCCTTGCATTGATTGTTCCATCACACAGAGTCAGCTCGGTATTTCTTGATCTGGTAATTCCTAACCCAGACCATCACTCGTCTATTCTCTTCCCCTGCATACGTGAGATCGAAGACATTAAGCTGACCTTAACACTTCTCTAAATCTTCCAACGATTTTGTGGTTATGTTCTTATCAACAACATATGAACGGTTACTCTGCCATAATATGTTGAAGAGCGTGTTAGTCTGTTGCAAACAGCATATGCTGCACCACAACAACTTGAGTCGTAACGTCTGTGTATGCTTGCCATGTGCATTTCATGCCTATATTGCACACCAGCAACATGGCGGTTTCGATTCCTGCTTACGGGCTATAAAGTTTTTTCCTGGGATATATCGCCGGTCATTTGAAATATTTCACTCAACAATAGTGTTCGTATTTTCTCACAGAAATCTGGTTGGGGAACTTCGCTCAAGCGAAAAAAAACTAGACTCAACAATATCGTTGGAAAGAAATGAGTCTCCAAAATTATTTTGTGTCTGAGGAGTCGTTCTGAGATTTCTGTAGATGGCATCCCGTGAAAGAACATCTCATCACTAGTTTTGAATTCATCTGTTATTTTCCAACTACTTTCTTTCAGTCCCTCTGAACACTAAATATTAACATTTCATCATCTTTTTTTAAGGACGATCAAAATCTAAATTAACAATCTCAATTAGCTGAACTTGTTTGATCGTTTCAATTTTTCAGTTGCTCAAATTATTATGCTTCACCCATCTCATTCTGCCTTAGACAATTGTTCTGTTTCACATCTTCTCGCTAAGTTGAGGTCGTTCCTTCTTCGTTAGATTTTCCCAGGATCGCAGTCATTTATTAAATACTGATACATACAGTAATATCAATAACTAAACATATAAAATACATTGATTATGCAATACATTTTCCGCAAAAAATCGAAATGTTACGTTGGCTCATGTTTTCAACTCGCAATTCAGGAGCCTTCCTTAGAGATGCATACCTGTAACACTGGAAACATTATTTCGCGTGCCACATGCCAGGCAAAGGGTGTCTTCAACTTTGACTGTTAGTGTTGGAACGAATCGTCGACTGTTGTTTCCAAAGATGACCACTAAATGTCAACCAACTCAGAAATGCTGGCCAGTTACCAGCTAAAGAGACTGCATCCTTATTGTCTCGTCTTAGGCCACAAATGAGAGAACTTTTGTGGGGGGTGTAGTTAGGCCTTTAAAATTGCTCTGAAGGTAACGAAAAGGCTATCAAGACGAAAGAGCTTGTTTGAGGTTATAGCGTCTCAAGTTTTCCAAACCGCCCTAACATGCTGCAAAGTGGAGGCTTTATTTGTTTCAGTCCGTATAAACCACCCTAAAAGTGTGTTTTCCTCATCTTTTATGATAGCTAAGGCAGAGGAGACGTCCGATAATTTCCGTTGCCAACATCGAAGAATTGCAACCAATGTAACTACCAGCGACTTCTTCAAAAACTAAGATGATGCTTTTCGCAGGATAGGCCGACCGCAATTTAAATGATAGTTAAAAATTAATAGCAATCCACATCACAATATGTATTTAGTTTAACTCGATTGAAACGATTAGGAGATTAGAGCTCTTTGGCTTCTATGACTTTATTGTGGTAGATCCGCTGTGTAGTAAAAAGTATGTGGCAGCTTCCGAGGTCCTGAAAGGTAAATCATAATAATATACTCATGAAATTGTTACTCAATGTGTTCATAATTTTTTTATGTGAAGCTCATTGGTTATTTAGTGATACTTGTCAGCTATACTTGTTGGCCAGAACAACATAAATATGCGTAGTTGAACAATTAAATAGGGGCGCGGGAAATTAGGATATCAAGGATCTAGCAATGTATAATTTATTAAGGCATAATTATACAAATTACAGAAACAGCAGAGAACACAGAAGAAGATATTTATCAAGAATTCTTCAGCGATAGCTGTTCAGGTGAGAACATTCGTCAATAATTTTCCTCAACATCCCGTCATTCGATAAATATTGTTGGAGGACATTCTTCATTCGCCATTGTTCAATATGTCAGTACTAATAAAAACGTTACATTTTATTATTGCTTTCACGAAAAATTAGTAAAAATATGTGAGACTAAAAGTAATTATCTAAATTATGACAATTTACTGTTTAAAGTGACATTCAATAAGGAAACTGAGAGTAGAAAATGTTCAACATGAGGTTGTATATTACATTTTCTCACACAATCTTTGGCATACGGTAACACAAATCTTGAAACTTATTGCAGTGACCATGAAATGTTACATATGCATCATATAAATTATTTAGTTGTGTCATAAACGATGGGTCTGATAATTAAACAGGCTTTCATCATCAACGAGATAACAGGGAATGTGAGTATACAAAATTGAAAAAAATTAAATACCCTCAAAATGATACTGATGAATAACAAATAGTTGATGTCGTATACTGCATGGAGTAAGAAATTGTTGCACGTAATTGTTCAAAAAGGTCTTGTTCATTTTACGTTCGAAGGTACCATACTAGACAATCGAACGCCCTGTTCTAAAAGTTCGGTATTTACTTAATAGTTCGAAATGTGTTAGTGAGATACAGGGAATTTGGAATCTGATTTGTTACGAAGGATTTTATGCATAGCGGATTTAATTTGAAAAAAAGTATCAGTGGGGGGTTATTTATTCAGAGCATTGTAAGCAAAGACTGCAAGGGAAAATTTGATGATGAGACACAGTGAGAAAATGTTCCATTGACAGAAGAGAGCAAACTTGTGGTCACATCAGCTCGCGTGTGCTAGTGTTCTAGTGACTAGCTTTTGACAATGATGATAGGTCGTAGGTTTGTTCTGTAGGTTGATGCATAATTTTTTTTAATAAACCAGAAAAAGTGAATAAGGTAGTAGCACAAAACAAAAGTTTGTAGTCGTGCTAGACAATTTCGAATTTTGCAAAGGATGCGACAAATTTGAATAACTTCCCGTCAACACAAGTTATGTGATCTTTTCGGTGAAGTCATTGGTCTACTATTACGCCGACAAACTGTGTTTTTTCTACACATGCAACTGGTTGACCTTTCGATTTAACATGTGTGGTTGAAATGAATTTATTTCCTTCGGAAAGTATCATGACCTGGGGCTTGTAGACCCGTAAGGTCAATCAATTAGATGCGAACTAGTTTGAAATGTAGAGCAATTGATTATTGATATTAGTATTGGTATCATTATTTTTTTATAACGGTGAAATAAATTGTGGTATCAACTGCATAAAAGAACTGAAGATAACATGTCGCTTATGTTTACCACGTCTTTCGTAAAATTAAGGATCGATCAATGCAGGGTTCCTATATTCAACGGACTCTCAGAAGACTGTTTAGTCCTACCCACTTGGTGTTTTACCATCTACAATGTTAGTTTTTATCCAACTCTTGTCAATGGAATTAGCAACATAATGGTTTAATACGCAACTATCATTTCTGGTTCATGCGAATCGTAAGCTTTGCTGAGGTCCATAGTAGTTGCAGCGGTGACTTCCCCACTCATCAATTACATTTCCATGCAGTGAATTTAATAAAGCATGCTATGTGGGCCTGAAGACCTGGATAGCATATTTATTTTCGAAAAGTAGTTTACTAGATAAGACTGACCGGACTGACATTGGAAAATACTATTTTTGTCAGTTCTGCTATCATTTTTTATGAATTTGACATTTCTTTTGTTATTTTAAGAAACTCCCTGCCTCAATCATTTCTTGAAAAATCTATGATACCAGAGGTGAGGATAATGGACGATTCTAATACATGGCATTGCGGTTGAGTGCCTCCAGAAGGATGATGTAACGGTGACTGAATGATTGGTGATGTTGGTTATTCACTACTTTGTGGTAAGCAGTCGATTGATTGCACCCCACAGCGCGTGAATTGTTCCGTCATGTGAATTTAAAGAAGATAAGTATGAATGTATTATTGTTGAGAATGATAATACTATTCCGCTACGTGGGTAAGTTGCATGGGAGAGGTCTGATTAAGAGGGAAAGATTTCTGAGCGGAGCATGTCCACCGAATAACCAAATATGCTAACTAGGTCACAGGAGAGTGATATGTTTTAACGAACATAAGACTACCAGACAAGAAAATTATATTGTTACTGCATCATTTCCACAGTAAGGTGGATAATGAACAAATAAAATGTATCTAAATCATAGTTTCTTCAGTAGTCAGACAAAGTGTTAACCGGTGATGTCTCCCTGTCAAGTTTACTGAATTAGCGTCGACTGGAAATTAAGAATTCCGATTCTGAAGTATTTATGAATCAATTATGGATGCTAGTTCTCAGTTTCTCTATCAATTGAAAGTAAAAGAAACATTCCGAAGTTGCCACCTCATATTAAATTGAACTTCGTTTATTTAAACTCCATTCAGAAAAAAATGATAGAATCGCTTGATGTCCAAGAACGGGGATTGAATTTGCTCTGAAAATTTGTAGCCGAATGCAAAAAGGTCATCAGAAAAAAGCTAGCTATCAGAAAAATCTTTTATTTCCGGATAATTTACCTAACCATCTATGGGCGAACCACTACTACATGATATGTGTATTCTGATACAAAGGTAAGACACAGCGCAAAGTGAACCTTATACCGCATTCTATAAAATTATTTTGTACATCCAATATTACCCTTCTAACACATGCACTATTCGAAATGACAAACCGATCTAGTCTCCAAAAATATTTTCCAAATCATTTTTCTCTGAGGAGTCCAATGAATTTGAATAAACTTTTTTGACAAATATGACTTGTAAATACTCGCTGAGGTGTGTCATGTAAATGTAAAACAAAAAAATATCGTTGAAAAATACCAATAAGCAAAATGAATCTTAAGATGAAGCGCCGTGGCCGAGTGGGTGACGTGTCGGGCTCTCATCACAATTGACTCCCATTGGGAGCTGAAGGTTGTAGGTTCGAGCTTACTAGACCTCGAGTGAGACACTCTGGCTGGTCGCTTAATTGGTTAGAGTCCAGCCCATAAACGCCGGGCTATCATGTGGCAGCTACGCCTCAATCAGCTATATAAACCGAATATCTCTAATTTACAAAAATAAAAAATAAACGGGCCATAATACCAATTGACATACTCCCATCCGTAGGTGAAGGTGTAAATAAGCACATTAATTTTGATTGATACCACAGAAGAATATATCTGACATTTCTCTTCCGTACCTTATATAAAAAGAAATTGCATATCTAAACTATTTACATTAAAAACCGATATTCGTCTACTTATAGGTCACTGCAAATCGTTTTGTCCGTGGCTCCATGATATTGTATAGGAGGCAATGAACTGGCAAGGGTATGGCGAATTATTGCAGTACTTTTTTTTTGGTAAGTGTCAGTGCATTATTGTCAGCTCCTGTCCATTATTGTAGTGTCATGTTTTTTTTTAAAACAAAGTTTATTCAGTCAATTACATACATTTTGTGTGTAATCTCTCAGAAATTTAATCCAGTGTGTATCGGGGATATTATTTTGTAAGTTGGGCAAGCAACACTCGTCTTGGCAGTAAGCCAGCTCATGACATCTCATGTTTAACATATCAATAATCAAGCTTCTTGTCAACATGCAATTGATTTGATATTAAAATCATTGTGAAGCAACGCCGGAATTGGTGTTTTTTACCCGGGTTTGGCTCCTTCAGAGTTGCCATCGCCTTAGCATTATTTACTGCTCTATAATAATAACCAATAAGAAGAAATTGGCCATCCGCAGGCTGTTGCAGCGACAAGCGGCGCCCACATCACTCGTGGGAGACACTAC
Organism: Gammarus roeselii; assembly: GCA_016164225.1. Classification (NCBI taxonomy): domain Eukaryota; kingdom Metazoa; phylum Arthropoda; class Malacostraca; order Amphipoda; family Gammaridae; genus Gammarus; species Gammarus roeselii. The sequence continues at coordinate 9,343 of SDVV010006344.1, forward strand.
CGGGCTGAGAGCCTCCGAGGATGGCGAGAAAACCGGAAAATATGATCCTTTTGCAGAAGGTATCTCGAAGGTATGCTTCCGCGGCCTTCCATTGCTGTATTTTTTTGTTTAGGTTTACGCAATGGAATGAATTGTTTGGCGAATAATACCACTTTTCTTCTAGATACTTTTTTTCCAATGAACATATGTGAAGCATGTAAGCTATTATAAGGGATTTAGCCGTAGTACTGCAGGACCCAGCGAATCACTCTACCTGACAACATTTTGGATTATGTGTGGACCGCATCGCAGATAATACACGGCACCTGTGGAATTTTAAACTACTTGTCAACAAACTTGTGTCATCTGAAAAGTAGCTAGAGCATTTATGATTTTTTGTAACCTCGAAGCATCCATCTGTCATAACTTGAGAATATCTGTGCTTTTTGTAACTACTTCGAGTCCAGGACGGTGAAGAACGCAGTGCTTATAGAAAACTGCTTGTCTTCAATTATCATAGCTGATTGCACTCAACCGATTTCAACATAGTTTTATTTACTGAACAATTTCAATAACTCGACATTTTAAATAAGCAAAAACAATCTGTTTCCTAGACACTCACAGTAAATATCTAGTATGTATCTATATGTATGTATCTAGTAGAATGTGTATGTATGTATCTAGTAGATAAAAAAAGTGTCATGAAAGTTCACCTCAACATAATGAGTCGTTTTACTGTGGAGCTGAGTGCTCGAAAGATTTCTGTATATATGAGATGGAGATGGGAAGAAATTTAATTGGGCTGAGATGACATTCATCAATCATACATTGATTGTAGCATCATTGAACAGTACAACATATCAAATACTCTCAGGCCCATTGGCATTTGATTCGATTCACAAAAAATAACGTAATACAAATTTACCTATGCACATTGAACATTGATCAAGTAGCTACTACAAAACTTTCACCAATGAAACTTCCTAATACAAGAATAAAAATGATGGACAATTTAAAATTAGTGAGAACTTTTTAAAATTTAGTTTGAGCAAAATGAAATATCTGACTGTAGTGTTGACCAATTTTCGTCAATTGAGGCGAATTGTAATGGAACGAGAGAATTTTTGTTCCTATCCAAATTCACCAGCGAATTCATTTCGAAAAATAAACTTTACTGGACTGACGACAATTTGCCAGACCCTTTTGGCTTTAGGAGATTCTAGCTTGTAGTCATCAACCCGTCCGCTTGAGGGAGACCGACTGCGCATTGCCATATGTGTTTCACAATGAATGAACGGATGGGATGAAAAGAGAGTAACTAAACGGCTCGCATATTTATGTGGTGTTAGAGTACTCCTCGTCACGCCTTTTCAACTGTAGAGGGTTTCGACCTCAACTAGTCAGAGTTGAACCTAGTCAGTGCAGTAAGTAAAGAGGACGTTCTTTTGAGATGACAAAAAAACGTCTACTTTCAATAACCCCAACTTAAACGAACGTCAAATTTTTAGCCCCACCCTTGTTCATCGTCAAATTCATCTGAATCAACCATATATTGGATCAATGTAATCAAGCTCAACCTATTTGGTCTCCATTTTTTTTCGCTCAATCCTAAATAACGTCCATTTTTTTTGCTCCATCCTGTATAACGTTCATTTTTTTCGCTTCGTCTTATAGAACGTCCATTTAACTCGCGCTTCACCCTATATCACGTTTATTTTTTTACCCCATCCTACATAACGTCCATTTCATTCTATATAACGTCAATTTCCACCCAAATAGCCTACATTAGAGAGAACATTGAGCTGGACCTAACTAAACCTAACCTAGCCTAACCTAACCTTACAGGCTAAGATAGCAAGCAAAAAACAGAAGCCTTTTGTGAGTGAAATGGATGGGCACCAGGGGCTGTGGATGGGCTATGGATGGGCACCAGGGGCTAATTAGCCACAGTTGATTACAGACGCTCAATTGCGTGACGAAAGCGGACAAAAAGTGGACGTTATTTCGGAAGGAAGTTATTTGGGATGGAGCTTAATAAAATGGCCGTTATTTAGGATGGAGCTTAAAGAAATGTGCTTTATGTAGGATGGAGTGGAAAATAAATGAACATTGTATAGGATGGAGCGAAAAAAATGACGTTATATAGGATGGATTTTTAATTTTTTGATGCCCAATGAATTGAGGTTGCACAATTTGATGCAGCACTCGAGTGTTTAGGGAAAAATGGACGTTAAATAGGATTGACGTAGTTTTTTTGTCGCTACTCGGAGTTGGTCCCAATTGGTTTGATTTTAATATGTTGATCTTCTTTAGCCTCTCCGATCATTTCAATGAGAGGCCGCAGTTAGCTATTATCGTCAGACCAACCTATCAGACGCTGGCACGGAATGGCGTAATTACATGCCGCATTGTTGGCAAAGCCGCAATATCTATAACAGAAGTGCTTCAGACAATTCACAGGCATCAAACTGCAATTTAGTTAGTTGTTTCCATAAGTAGTTTAGGATTTTGTGAGAGATTCGAAAAAATATTTCTGAGGTCAATCAAGAACAAAACGCACGATATTCTGTACAGGCATGAAGGACCGTGACTTAGACTTTAGGGGGCTATAAACGCTCTTGAATGACTTCATCTGTAACAGACGATTTTCCTTGATACTTGAATTAGTGAGCACCACGTAGTGGTCACGTTGTTTGACGGTTAGGGCAGACCCCGCGAATGCCACTATTGGTTAGTCTGAAAATAAAATTTGTCATTACTTCACTTCTCAAACATTTACTTTGAAGCGGATAAAACATTCTGCTACTTTGTATTGAAAATAAATGGGATTATATGGCAAATCAAAATGTTGTGGTCTGCTTATTTACATATTGAAATTATGATCATATTTCACATATATATCTAAATATATGGTTGTATCATTAGTTTGAATTGTGTTTGTAGTTTATACACCGAATGAATCCATCTATGACACAGAGTTAAACATCCTGACAAACATTGCCTGACATGCATATTTCTTCTTTAGCTCACAAAACAGATGCCGTCGTCATTGGAATTTTTAAATTAATTTCGAATGTTGCGGAAAACATAAATATCAAAGGATTTTGCTGTTTCGAAACGTTTTTTCTTGTTCTGTTGACAGTGGCCGGACTGCTTGCATATGTTCGTATCAAGTGCAATAAAATACTCCCAGCAGCCCAGGTTAGAGTTAGGAATTATCCGATTGAAGCGCCATCCGTTGATGCAACTAAGATTGTTAAATGACTAATTAATCATCATTTTGGTTTGTATTGGCGTTTTCTCCAACAAGTCACAGCGGCTTGTTGAGATAAGTGTGTCGTGAGATGAACTTGAATTTAATCGGGTTATCGCGGGGCTGCCACCGGGAGAACGGAAATAAATTGGCGGACAAACGGACCTCAATCGATTTACGTACTTTATCCTTTCACTTACGAGCCTTTTTCCATACCAACCCACAAGCCACCATCTGGCATTTGTCTATGCTATTAAGGCGAACAACTAGAAGGACGTCTTAGAAGGTCGTTAATTAGCTTGATTCAATTAACTGTTCATGGCCGCTTGGCCCGGAATATGGAGGAATGGATAAGCTCTTAACCCAATTAGGCAAGCCACGAGACTCCTCGACGGAGTCTTGCGTTGCCACTTTTGTAGGTCTTTATAAACCACGCATTTTCGTCGACCTGTTGCTCATTAACTGTTATGACTATGTATCTGACCTGCAGTCATCATATGTAGCATGAATCTTTTTGCCTGTAATATAGTCAATTGATAAGATATTGCGAAGGAAATAAGAATAATCAAACCCTGTAGAAAAAGTTTAACTGGAACGTTTACCCCGCGGGGTATCAGGCGGAGGGTGCTCTCATCAAAACAAATTCTTCCTACGACGGTCAGTCCCATGCTGGAGGTAACAAACCCACTCCAGTCAAGACCATGTCGACTCAATGTGGCAGCCAATGCTAATGAGAAGGTATGTAATTATGCCATTTGTAGACAACGTACTAACAATGTTTAACATTTATCAAACGATCATTTTGATGGTTTTTGAATTGAAGAACAGTTTGAAGGAAGCAACAAATAATGGCACATTGAAGAGTATGAGCGTATTAGATTTATGTGATATTTTAAACACCATGCATGGCTAATAGTGTTAAGAGATGAAGGATTAATCTACCACATTGCCCATATAAATGTATTGTTTCCTAGCAAATAAGGCTTTATTATTATATTGACACTGAGAAGCTAGCTACAGTAAATTGAAGGTGTCCAGGAAGTGGTGTCCTTCGCTCGCAACGACGATGGAAACACATGCAATATGTAACGTTTTAAATTTTACCGTATCTATATTATTACCAGGAATAACGTTTTACGCGATTCAATTGTGCAAGATAAAATACTAACGATAATAGGCACAAGCGACTTTGAAAAGGATTACCGATTATCAGCGCCATTGAATCGTCATCGAAATTGGAATAAACCCTTCTCCTTTATCTTCAAAGTGTACAATTTTTCCCCTGATATTGTCGAAGATTTCAAGATAAATACCAATGTCAAAAAAATTGATTTGCCAAAATTTTAGCTAAGGGTAATTGCCGTGTTACCGATAGTCCGTGGCCAGCGCCAAACCATGAACATAGTCCCTTTATTTATTTTTATTTGTTAAATTAAGAAAACCAAAGCTCGGGACATGCTGCAACTTTCCATATTTTGAAGATGATTGTCGACGAAGGCATGAACGTTCAGGATCCCTGCACTCTTTCTAAGAACTTTTGCAATAGGCAATGATGAAAGCTTCACTAATCCAATCATTCACGTATGACCTATCAAGCGTCGATCCCGCCTGACCCTGTCACACGGTCATCTCCATCACTGTCATTACAAGGAACCTCAGGAAACAAGTGATATTACATGAAAACGTGGCCAACATTTCTAAAACATTCAAATGAAATTGTCTAAAAAAAAATCTTCCAACAATTCCTATATTCTTCGCAACCGCAACATCACGACTCGTGATGGTCTTTACGCTAAACCAAAATATATCTTATAGTGAATTTAGCTCTAATCACAGCCAAGGTGTTGGGGCACGTTTTTTAATCGATAAAATAAATATTTAAAACAAATAATCCCTGTCAGGATATCATATTCAAGCACTAAGTCTTCATAGACCAGTTTCTTAACTTACATATGTTTCTAAAGTTACATTAGATTAATATCTTTATCATACAATGTTTACAAAAACTACTTCTTATGACGCGACTTTCAATGTGACGACATGCTTTTAGGGAAACATAATGCATTGTTGATAATAATGATACGATTCGATCTGATGACGAACACTTTTTTCAAACATTGACAACGAATGTTGGTATCGAGCCCTATTTGAAACTAAATTGTGGTAAACTTTTGAAAGACCTTCTTGACACGACATACTATAAAATCTGCTGATAGTAAGGGACAGCCGATGATAATATATAAAATGTTTTTTTAATTCCTCCTTCCAGAAAATGTCTTCCCAAGTTTCATAAAATGTAGCAGGGCTACTCTGTGTATAGTGAAGCAAATAGGATAATGAGGCCCTCTGTCATTTCTTCGTATTCAACTGAAGCATTATATTATCAACCAAGTGTTCCATCGAATGTATTGCATATATTTTCGGGCCAACTCATTTCGCTGCATCAAACTCTGGCCATACATATCTTTATGGTATGAAATAAACAGGAATTATGGAGAATTCAGATATTAAAACCAAGTTCACCACAGGCTTCATCTATTTCTAAATCTTTACCCGAATATGAACGTTGCTACACAACTGCCGTGCGACCACGTCATCAGAAAAGTCGCGTCGGGTACTGCCAATTTGTTCGTCATTAGTAGAATTGGATATCGCTGGCAAAGAGATCAGTTCACTCAGGCACATCATCCACATCTGGCCTACTGACGATGGCATTGAAGATCTTATACTATTCAAGTTTCACCCAGAGCAGTCAGTCCGCTGAGTGGACGGTTGGCGTTGAAATGGGTCAATCTTAGTCAAGTGAAATATGAATATAAAATATGCCTGTTTTCTACATAACTTTCTTGGGTACAGCGCCTTCAATGAAGAACTAATTAAATTACAACTGAAATGAATGTAAGGAAGCCTGCGGTTGCAGTTCGTGTGATCATAATCCAGTAACAGTCCATCAGAGACTTGTTAATGGGCCCTACAGAATATACCACTTCCTGATGCCATTTGCTTGTGCACCTGTTTGTGCACTAAAAGACAATATTCTGGTGGACATGCACCCGATGCCCCTTCTTCTCACTTATCCCGCTGCATTCACCCAATAGCCTCATCTCTCTCCCAATGCCACTACAAACACCCAATACCGCTCATTTCGACTATAATGTCACTGCATTCACCCAACGTCTCTTCAACTCTGCCCCAATGCCCCTGCTCACACAAAATGAAGCCGTATTTCACCCCCAAAACCTCGCATACAGAAAATGCACCCTCATACACCCATTGTCACGGCACACACCCAAGGCAGGCTAATCTTACCCACAATGCCATTGACTGCACCCAATTCCCCGTCCTCCCACCCCCAATATCACTGTATCTCCACCCCAATGAAAATTTCATCACCATGGTCCCTACACACACCCAACTCCCCCTCATCAAACACCAACTCCATGCACAGCATACTCTCAATTCCTTTTAATTAAATACCCAACACCCCCACTCCACTTTCAATGTCCTCTCATCACACACCCAATGCCACCACACAACTCCAATGTCCTATCATCACACACCCAATGCCACCACACCACTCCAATGTCCTCTCATTACACATCCAATGCCACCACACCACTCCGATGTCCTCTCATCACACACCCAATACCCCCACACCACTCCAATGTCCTCTCATCACACACCCAATGCCACAATAACAAATAGTCATTCACAACACAGCACATTATCAATGCACCTCATCACCCCTACATCACGCTCTTAATTCTACCGCATTGTATGCCCAAACACATTTCCATCGCTAAAGGCATAATTATTGTTGTTCGTATGATCAACTATCTTATGGTATCAACCTAAATTGGATAACTTCAGCGACAAACACTGACAAACGAGCGCTTGGGAAAGGTTTGGTCTCTGCTTACAGTAAGAGAATTAGATCCTGTGTCCCATTATATATGAGGTACGAGTGCTTACTTAGGCGGTTCCACGATGCACAGAAGTATCTGAGATGCATGCACCATGAAGTTAAGAGCCTTTAGTTGGGAAAGAACCAGTTCACGAATCGATGGAGTTGGATCCGAACATGTGCCTCTAGGCAGAACACTGAACACAAATCGAAGAGGAGTTGATATTTCATTGCGGTTTGTTACGCCACAAACGAAGATCTTCTCACACTTCACACTACAAACTCCAAAGCCTCGTAAATGACACATGAAGTCGATTTGTGGTATTTAATTTAAAGACTGAACAAATATGAAAGCACAGGGTTCAACTGTGCATGTATTTACAATTGTTGTCGTTGATACTCATTTGAGTATTAAGTTTTATTGAAAAAATACTGCTCATATAATTCAAACCACATTTATAATGTATATATGTTAGAGTACAATACAATCATCAATTGATCTAACAATCGGTTAAAATTTATATTCTACAATACACAAAGTGCCTCAAAGCTGTAGAGCACATTTTACTCAGTGCATGTTCTACAAATATACAACGGAAAAACTGTACAAACAGCAGATATACAACAACCGAACCTCTCCCTTGATGTCACTGCAGGGACTAAGCTGCCTCTATTAATCGAGCAAACAGTTTTCAGTTGCTCTGAATTATTCGTCATGTTTGCATGCACTTCGCATTTATCGCTACAAAAACGACCAGCTGAGTCGGATAAGAGTTCGAGCCCCGCGAGCAGTGATGGGACACTTGGGACAAGACCTGCCCCAGCGCGGGACGGGTACAATAAATTGAGACTGCACTTTTGCATTTGTGATAAATCGTTTCCGGGTTCAATGGAGCTGAGGCGAAGCTGTGACGAGACAGGAAGCATGAATTGCGATTGATGAGCACAATTTATGATAAGTTGGGAGAAACAGGAGTTATGATGTTACAAAATGTTGAACAAGAGACGTGTGGATCAATGCCCTGAATCGCTTGTCCCTGTATCATTGTCTTATCGAATACGGGACCCCCAACACCATCTACAACTTGACCATTCACGATTAGATCGAATAATTAGAGACTAATGGTTATGAGGGACGTATCTGGTACGATGTCACTCGGTAGGATAAGAAAAAAAGAAAAACCATAGTCTCGATGACCGAAAGTAATTGGGTCGTTTTTTAAACTAAGAAGGCAAAGTCACGTCAATAATAAAGACGCTCGGTGAAATAAGATGCGATATTTCAACGATCTGTTTCGGCCAAAAATCGTTTAGTGAAAAAGATAAGTAACAACAGCGTGTGCTAAACCGCCAAAAATATTTAATTTCCTGCTTGAATTTCGAACAATCAACATCGCGGTTTGCTGGCAACGACTCATGACAAAAGGCCATAACAAAGATATTGTGTAATATTTAAAATTTGACTATGGAAACAAATGATTTGAAAATAGTTATAAAAATCATATCATGACCTAGTAACAGGAATCGCTGCGAATCATGGCGCAGCCTGTCACTTTAAATTGTAGCTTTTTAGAGAATATTCATGCGATTGTCAGTTCATGATATGAGGCAGTAGTCTTCAATTTATTTAATTTTATTTTGTTTTCATTTTATTTAAATATATAATATATACTAGGACTTTTAACAGAAAAAAATAACCATTCCATATTTAGCATGAATTCCATACAGTTCTACCCAATTCTAGCATAACATAACCCAAACAAGAAAACATTCATTAGAACAGCAAGCATCATTTTCATTTTGTGCGACAGCCAGTCACACCGACAGTCAGAGCCTTGCGACAGCTGCTTGTCTCCTGCCCGTTTAGCGGCGTATTACTGCAACACATTTCCATTCCTCTAAAGAAATATGAACAAGGATGAGCGAACTGAAGGACATACATTCCCTGGACAGGACTACCGAGGAATGTTTCGCATGATGCTTCCCAGGAATGAAGTATTTATCTACTATTTACTCTACACATAGCAATGAATATGTGTATA
>SDVV010006345.1:0-18520 GCA_016164225.1 Gammarus roeselii
AACAGGGATGGTGAAAAAGTTGGAGAACAGAGTGGATTCGCGTGTATTGAGATGGTTCGGGCACATGGAGAGAATGGATGAAGGGAGATTGGTGAAAAGGGTGATGAATGCGGAGGCGAGTGGAGCAGGCGTTGGGAAGAAGAGACATGAATGTGGAGGTGGCGAGAGAGCGTGCAATGAACAGGCGTGAGTGGAGAATGGTTGTGAATGGTTGATTTTGACGCTGCTCTGATGTGCTTTCCCGCCCTTGGCATCCCGCTGTCGGGATGGTCGTGGGTGGGGGGGGGGGCCCGGCCATTATGACGCGGCGGGGGTAAACCAGTGAAACTGTGGGCCCTGCTGCTGACGACGGTTCCTCGGTACATTCGGGACCCAGAGTGTAAATTGAGGGGCTACCGGCCGGACCCTTTAGCACAAAAGGGCTAAGTGGTGTGAATGTGAGCGTGTGAGGGTGTGAGGTGCGCCTTGCCGTCGGCCACCCCCCTTTCTGGGGGATGCGGCCTAGTGTCTGTATCTGTATCTGTATCTGTCAAACATGTCGAGGGTGAAGCCGTCTAAGAGCGATTCAAATTGTCCTCCATTTCCCTCTAGAGTGGTCCAGGGTTCATTTTCCACCTTTTTCCTTCAGGTTTTACCTTGGATCAAGGAACAGCTCGCGGAAATCGACGCCACTGACTCCCCTACGAGTCCGACCAAGCTGGAAGTCATGAAGGGGCACCTCATGACATGGGCCTCCAAGGTGGAGTCTACCGTCCAGAAAGGTCTGTGTCAAATCAAATCATTGATCCTGTTCATTTTTTTTCTGCTGAATGTAAAATTTTTGTATAGGTTATACCATTCAATAGATTAGAAGAATTGAATTTTTTGGTGAACGTTGCACTGCCTCCAATCATCGAAAACGAATAAACACAAATCAAATAAGTAATTAAAATGTACTTGGTTACATCAACATGACATATGATTGAACAGCTTTCAAGTTGTCCACTCAACCAATTGCCTATTTATCAGTTTTCAGTAAGTTTAATATAGGTCAAATATCAACAGAGCTGCAATTGATCGACCACAACAGTGATCGGCAGTTGAGTTGAGTGTATCTAAAAATGCTAAAGAGAGGATAACATCTGTGATTATATTGTAACTAATTTCATTGTATTTTTCCAATATAAAATGTAAACATTTTATTCCGAGCCTAACAAGCTTTTTATTGATCACTTCACATTATCGGGCGAATGTAGCAGTAAGTCCCATCCCTATCCGATCCTGTTTGCACTTCAGGTGGGGAACTCCTGAAGACGAATGTCAACAAGAAGGCTGTGGGGGGACTGATGAAAGACCTGCAAGACTCGTGGCAGCAGCTGCAGGACAAGGCGGCGCAAGACCAGGCCATTAGTGACCTCAAGGCCAAGGTGAAGCATTCATGAGAATATCAATGATTTACAATATAATCAATTGATACTCACACAATATGAAACAGTATTGAGTTTGGACGAGGATTAAAATCATCCAGTCTGTAGGATCCTCTCGTTTCACTTTAAGTAGAATTGGTCGTCCTCTTGCTTGTTAATGGAAAGTCGTGCCCATGCAAAATCATTAATGATCCTTCTTCACACAAACCGGTTGATAAATACACACTGTGAGAAGTCCTGCCATATTCACCATCTTACACATGACTTCCACCTTCCTACCCATCTTAACAACTACCATGACGCAAAGGGTGGCCGTAGATATTCCACCGTTCATTTTTTGATGGGTGCGACTAAACCACTCAGCGCTCTAACTATGTGTATCTCCTCGATTATAGATGAAGGAATACCGGTCATCATCAAAAAGTCTGCTCCAGTGGATTGACTCGGAGCTTGAGGGACATGATGCGGTGGAGGAAGACCAAGTGGAGGACCTCGCCGAGTTGCAAGAGTTCCTGAGGACCTACATCCAGCTTAAGGAGGACGGCTGCCTCATCTCTGTCAAGGTAGGGTTAGGCACTAACAATTAAGGAGGCAGTAGATTAGATTAGAGTGTCAAGACTTTCTAGTGCACTTCAATGTCTTTCTGGCATCAAACGTCAAGGAGGCAGTAAGGTAGAGGAAGTTATGACATTGCTCAGGAATGGGAAAGTGTATACTATAGAAAAGAGAAGGAACTTCAAGACAGAATTTGAGTCAGAAGAAATCCCTCTGGATTGTCAATCAATACTCCTCGTCGGGAACAATAGCGATGCTCAGGGGTGAAGAGACCGTAAGTAAGATTTGGAGGCAAATATGTTCCACGAATAAATAAGAGCACTCACATTCTACTTCATGAATTTATGTAGTGTACTGTCAATGATTGCCCTCTCAGTAAAGCTTTGTGTTAGCAGGTTGGACGTGCCATAGGCTCAATACTTCAGTATTAATTACAACCTGAGTTACATATAATGTTCTATCTTTTCCTGTTATAAACGATTATTTCAAACGCTCTCCATGTTTCCAATTAGCAAATATTTTTTTAGTCATAACACAGATCTTCAGCGACACTATTTCCTTTTTAAAATCACTTTTGGCATCATAATTTGTTTAGGTCTACTCAACTTTGAAGTCTGCCTAGTTGTTATGTTTACACTTACACTCATCTCCTCCGAAGGTGGATGAGCTGGCCAAGCAGCGCCAGGAGCTTGAGCAGGACTATCCTGGCTGCTTTGAGGACGACCTCAGTCACTACAACGACTCCAGCGATGACGAGTTCGACTCTGGCCGCGCGCCGCTCATCGAGGACGAATGGGCGAGGTTCAGGGACACTGTCGAGGAGAGGATCGAGGGTTTGTTGAGGGTGAAGAACACCTTGGAGCTGCTGAACCTGCACGACCAGCTCGTGTGAGTACTGGTGCATAGGAAGGATACCTTTAGCAATAGGATTTACATGCCCTATTAACCTTGGATACTTAAAGACAAAGAACCTGTTTCGTATTGACAGAAAAAATACATACGTGAATGCAAAGGTCAATGCTTGTATAATTGATTGATATCCAGAAGATAAGGAGCCGCCGTGTCATGTTTCATGCTCATTTCTATACAATATTCATTACTTTGAATTCTAACTTAACTGAATCGAACACATTATAGAAGTGTTTATCAACGATTTAGCTTTATTATTGGGGAATACAACAATAATAAATCATTCAACTCTGTCTTCATTAACGATCGAACTCTTTCTTTGATTTCAGGTAATATTCAGAATTAAGTCAAAATAATTCAATTTCTCCTATACCAAAGCTGCCAACGATAAAGCACGTCTTATTGTCTCCTGAAATCTATTCCTAAGTTGTAGAAAAAACGGTAAATTTAGTTGCAGGAATGTCCAAGAGGCTCAGTGTCGTCCATTATTATTGTGTCCTGAAATCAAGTAATAAATGTCCTCTCTATCAAGGGTAATTCTGGTAATATTCTTCTTAATGATTCATTGCACCTCTCAACACAATTGATCAGGCAATGGATGACGGAACTCCACGACAAGATCATGCAGATGACAGACGAGGTCGACGGGGGGTTAGCCGATATCAACCTGCAGCACAAGAAGCTCGAGGATGTCGTTAAGGAGATCGACAGGAGAGCCTCGGAGGTCGACAGGCTTCTGTACTCCTGGAAGAGCGCTAAAGAGGACCCCACAGAAAGGGTGGCGAGGAAGGAGGATCTCGAGGAGAAGTTCAAGTCCCTTGAGGCAGAGTGGAAGGCGCTGAACAAACTCGCATCAGACAGGAAGGCCTTTATGGACCATAACCTGGATGCTCAGGTGGGTATGGAGTAATGCTCAGGCTGGTGAGGGCGACGCTTAGTTGGGTGCGGGTAACGACCAGGTGGGTGTGGGGCGATTCGCTCAGGTGGGTGTGAGACGACGCCAAAGTGTGTGTGGAATGACACCGTTTCAAGTAATTAGTCTGAAATTTACGATTGATAGTTTGATTGGAATGCAACAAAAGTACCGGGCCACAGCACATTCTATAGGCACTGTCGTGCCAGCTGGTCCAAATCTCAACAAGGCGTAGTATTTTGAAGTCGCCGTGTCCGATTAATCAGCGGTGTTGGCTTCAGAAAGCACGCACGGCCCTTCTATGAAGCAATAACGTAGCAACTTTCAATCACCTTTATCTTTAAAGCCTCCAAAACATCGGATGTGAATACTGACTTCGAATGTTCACGTGGAAGTAGTCTCTGACTGCCCCGCTTGCCTGACGTCTGGCAACAATCCATTAGAATTCATGGTGAGCGTCGCTCTTGTCACTTGATAACGATTTTTCTACTCTCGAAATCATGATGCTGTCTATGCCATTTTTGGGCAATGCCAAATCATTAAAGTTAATGTTGATATTTGAGTTCATGAACATTGGCTTCAGAGCGTAATTTTGTGAGCTCAAGTCAACTGAAATTAACAAAGGTTGGCGAGCCGCTGAAATTTGGTACTTGCGCCGGCGGCGATGCCCACCAGCGCCGCTATTTTTGGCCCTGTACTTGCATCCGGCACCGCTGCGCCTCGCGTCGCCATTAATTATGCATGCACATAAAAATCTATGTGCCATACCAAAATTCCTTCCTATCTATTTTTAAATATAACGGAAAATGGGCATCAGAGTTACCTTCATTCACAGTAAAGAATGAACTGTGGCCTGTGAGCTATAATGGTTCGGTCGGTAGTAACTTTAGCTAGATTGGTCACGCCCCTGAGTCTGAGTTTCCGTCTCTTCTCATCCTTCTACTTAATGTACTTCTGACTCCTCCACCTCCTCCTTCTTGTCTTTCATGTTAGGCTCCAAGCCCTTTTACCGCACTCGCTTCATGTTTTTTGAAGGTACACTAGCTGTTTAAAGTTGCAGTCCGTCAGGGAAGCCCTTTTGGGCCTCAAGATGTCATCGGCGACGCTGAACGGCTTCTCCACTGCAACGGAACTGGGACCTCTGACATCCTACAAGCATTATTATTAGTAATATCTGCTATGTATTCTTGAACGATTGCAATGAACAAACCTAAAGTGTTTGTGGGGTGTATGGTTACTAAAATGTTGGCTTTACAATAGTATCGGGGGCCGGGAAACATTGTTCAGATGTCCCAGAGCCGGGACCTCTAAACACTATCCTAAGGCACTTCTGATTACATTAGTTTAGGAAATTTAGGCAATCCCCAAGTTTGTAGAAGCACTAGTGGCAATTGTAAAGCTGGGCATCGACACAGACAGCGGCGCGGATTTTTTACTTGCGCTGCGAGCAGTAGCGTCGCTTAAGAGAACTCTCGTCGACGTCGTTACGACGCCAATTTTTGAGGTCCGCGTTGCCGCAACGGTGCAATTTGTGGCGCACTTGCCCATCTCTGGAAAGTATTGTAGCGCCAAGTTAGATTTCTTGACTAGTGTAAGAGTCGAAATTATCAATTATTTTTGTTTCGGCGTCAGTTGTTGCAGATGTGTACATTTTCAACAGATAAGAATCTTCGAAAACAGATAATTTTTATTTATATATGTATACATCATCAAAGTATAAAACAAGAATCAGTAATTGCACAGATACAGACACTAGGCCGAAATCCCCCAGCAAGGGGGGTGGCCGACGACAAGGCTCACCTCACACTCTCATACACTCGCACTCGCACACCTTAGCTCTTTTGCGCATAAGGGTCCGGACGCTGACCCCGCAACACACCCTCCGGGTCATGAGTGCGGTTTGAGGTCAGTGTCGTCAGCAGGGCCCGACATCGTGACTGTTTTATCCCTACCGCGTCATGATGACCGGGTCCCCCCGCCCACGACCATCCCGTCTCTCAACGATAAGACTAGGACGGGAAAAACATCAGGGCAGCGTCAAAACTCATCCGTTCTCTATCATTCTCCACTCACGCCCATCCAGTGCACGCTCCCTCGCTACCTCCACACTCACGTCTCTCCTTCCTAACGCCTGCTTCACATCATCCATCCACCCAAACTTCAGTCTCCCTCTAGGCGTAATTGCAATTGTAGTCGGGCAAATATAGTAAACTCCTACCGTGTCAAGTTTCAATAGTTTTTCAAGATTTACCGGGCTTTCAGAGTCTTCCCATTTTTTTCCCCTGGAGGGTGGTGTTTGTTGAGGCCTTCTAAAATAGGTACCAGTTTCAATGGGAAAATAGCTTTATCGTACAGGTTTCGAGAACATGATGATGGGAACTATAACACTAATCGCTCATCATTCCCTCAGGAGGATCCGTGACCATCCTCCCCCATAAGTAGGAGCCTTTTCACAAATCTCCGTTCACTCCTCAGGAGGTGCTGCGCAAGATGCATCTTCTGGAAGAGTTCCTGGACCATAACGAGGAGCTTGTGCAGGAGGAGAACGATATGGAGAAGCCAGTAGAGAAGCTGGATGATGAGCTCAAGCGGCTGGACCTTCTGCTTAAGCAGATTGATTACTACGAGAACAACTTCCAGGCAATCAAGGACAAGACCTTTGAGGAGGTTAGAGAACTTAGTGGAATTAAAGCCAAGCTTTATTTGTTAGTTCATGCATGTCAGTTTAAGGGCAAGTTATAGGAATAAGATATTGCGGTCTCTTTAATTTAATATATTGTAAGCTATTTAGTGGTAATGCAAGCCACCCGAAGCATGATTTAGCCATTATTGAGACACGGACAAGGAAACAAAAATTCTTCATTTGAAAGTCCCCCGCCCGGTAAACTTACGAGTGGCAATGTTATTCAGGAGCAGCAAATCTAAAATTTGGTAAACAGGCACATTTTTTACATTATGGGGTCATTTGGTTTGACTTGAATTTTATAGATAGGAGAAAAATGCCGACGAACACAATTTTAAGGAGATGAGAGGATGGACGGTAATTAGTGTGGGAGAATTGAACTGGAAGTTTGCTTCCCATTCAAAATTGCAGGGGGTAGATCGCACACATCTTATCGCGTCTGGTCGTCATGCCTGCATGTGCACTGTGGCTCGTGGCGCAGTGCAAGCTACCCGTAATATATCAACCCGTCACAAACAACAGAAGATACAAACGGCACGTACACCCCCGCATTACACAAAGAGCAACTTCGTCCCTCACACCCAATATCAAACAAGTTTTAAAAATCTCAACTAAAAATTCCATTCTCAGATATCTATCTCTCTAGACTGCTGCGGGCATTACCCTGCCATCCTCTCATACTAGTTTCGGTCAGGCGACATAAACTGTGAATCTGAATTCCAAATAATTCCCCTCAGACAGATCTAATAACCAACACTGACAGAGCATGAGCACACATGACAGCTCCGGTAAGTCCGTGGAGCAATCTGATGCGCGTTGGTAAAATAAATACAACGACAACAACAACAACACACAATGCCACTATTTGAACACTAAAATAATTCCCAATATCATTGCCCAATAAATTATTTCATCAATATGTATACCTGCATATATTTGCATTTTTGAATTTCACTAACTCATGCTTTAACTTGCAGACAATTCAGATTTGAAAGAGAATTAACATTTTTTGTCGTCGATGTTGACTCGTTTTGTACAAAAAACGCAGAAACAGTTCATGTTTCGAGCCATCATACGGGTCTGGATTTCTTATAGACCAATAGTTTAATTTCTTTACTTCCCACAAGACATTTTTTGTTTGGGTATATTAGGATCGCAATGAATCCTTTTGGAATAACATTAGACACCATATAATACATTCTGGGAATGATTTACACCTCTTGGTAATCAATTTTCATGAAGGTATATTACGTATACGGATGCTACTTGCTATCTCGTTGTTCTGTGAACTGTGGCGGTAAAGTGATGTTCATCTTCAATCAGCCGTGCATTTTCCTTCTGTTCAGCTCCCCGAGTACGTGGCGTCTTCGGACAGTAAGAGCGGGACTTCATCAGACAACGAAAAGGAAAAAGAAGAGGCAGAGGTAGAGGAGGAGTACGAAAGTGCGGAAAGCGATGATGAGACGAGAGGAAGGGACAAAGATAAGAGTGACGAAGGAACTACAAGCGATGAAAATGTACACGTCGATAGCGTTGATACTCCAGCAAGGCCAAAACGAATGGATCGCGATGTTATTGTCAAGAATTTAGTTAAAGAGGCAGAAGCCAACCTGAGAAAAGAACAAATTGTCGTTAAAAAGGTGGCGAAACAAGTTCAAGCAGAGAAGGAGACGAAGGCTTCTCCAAAAACCACTAATTCCATGGTAAGAAGCACAAAGAAGCCGACGACTGAAGTAGCGCCAAAGAAAGTTGATGAAGACGTTTCAAAAAAGATAAAGGAACTGGTTGTGAGGTCCACCTCGCAGAGTTCAGACAGTTCTTCTTCCACCGAACCTTCCAGGATTAAAAAGTTTTTCAGGTCAGGAAAGGGAGCTTCCAAGGCACCAAATACAGAAAAAAGTAATAAGAAGGTTAAGAAAATATTAAAACAAGACACATCAGAGTCTGACTCTGATAGTGACACCAAATTGGAATCAGAAGTCAAAGTGGTCGAAGTTACACCGTCACCCAGGGCAACCAAACCAAAGATGGTCAAGCCCGCAGTCAAACCTCCGGTCGTGGCTAAGTCAGTCCAACCTAAAACTGTCCCAGTGACCAGCACTAGGACTAAAGTCCCTGTGAATAAGAGTATTAAAAAGAGTGTTCTTGGAGGAAAGAAAGTTGGTCAGACAACCAGGAATGGGAAAGGCACCAAGGTTACCCCGAAAAAAATACTGCGTCCCGCACCGAAGAAGAAATCGACGAAAGTATCCTCTCCTTCCTCCTCCTCATCTGATTCCGATCAGGTCGATGGGGTGAACTCTGACCTCTCAGACGTGAGTGACATAGAATAGGACTGGAGATTGTTCGGTCAGAGTTCACTTATTTCTTGAAAGATCCCTCAGATATCGGGTGTAAAGGGACAGTTACCATTTTGACAGCAACGCAGGGTAGGGATAGTTCGGTCAGATTATGGTTGTTAGTGACTGTTTTGTCCAAGATTGTTTGGAAAGTTGGATCAGATAGCTGTTATCAGCAACAGTTGTCAGATGTGCGAGGGTAAACTCGTGTAACTACGCTCAGCACGATCTATATTACTAATGATGATCCACCAACACTATCCAAAAATACTACATTCTGTCGAATTAACACACTAGTGTTTCAGATTTTGTTCGTAATTTGTGCACATTTTTTAGGACTCAGTTTCACATGATTAAAATACAAAGATCGAGTCATCATTACATTCTTCGGTTGATTAGACGCATACAAGCAGTGTTCAACACTACTCCCAAATTTCAGGAGACGAATTTGAACTTTGTAATTGTAAGGAGAATCTTGATACAATATTACGCCCTTCACAGCATACAAGTGCTTTAAGATCCCGTCATTCGGCGTGTGACTGCTGTATTTGGGTGTGCACGAGGGGAATATTCTTTATACTTAGTTTAACACTTGTTGGAGTGATTGGTTTGCTCCTGCTTGAGTTCGCCCTAGCTCTTATTTGTTGGCTTATCGTTTACGTAAATTTGTAAAAGACAAGCCGTTACCTTTTTAGAAATTCACATTAATTATGATTGATCATTCTGTAACATAGCTAAAAACTTGATTTTATTCCGATTTGCTACATTCTGTGTAGCCCTATTACAAAGCTAATGTTTAATAAAAATCTTTATCAAGTTCAGTATATAAGAAAAATATAGTGTTTGTTTCTTTGTTAAGGGTCGACCAGACACGAGCTCTACTGCGCAGCGAAAGAAGATTCGTTCGTTATTTAACGTCTACAGATAAACAAACAATGTTTTATAAAACAACTAGTTCCTCTTGTTGGGGATTTTTATTACGATCTTCATTTCTGGACCAAAGTACAAGAACAGTTGACAATTATATTTCAGCGTAGGTTTTTATTTATTGTTAATAGCGAACATCTAATGGTCGTGTCACTCAGGCAGCGGGACACAAACAGAGCATGCACAAGCGGACGCAGAATTTGTAGAAGCTTACACTTTCTGAAAAAATGATGCAGCTTAAACGCATCTAATCCTCAATGGCAAGGAACAATATCGGAAGAGATTTCTCACACCGGTTATAGAACAATGAACTTGAAATATTGAAATTAAATAATTATTGCTCCTTATTCCGACAGTTTGAAGAAGAAACTTTCATCTAAGGCTTCGTCAAACTTTAAACCCTGATCCGAGTCCAAGGCTGAGGAGAGGACTGCCTGCATCATGAATTGGAACCGCGAGCATATCGCCATTGGACTTTGACCCTATAAGAACCTAAGCCGCACTTGGTAGCGAAGCAACTATGCGAAGCCACATTGCACAACAGTATCTATAACTGTGATCGGTAATGACAACAGCTGTCAGGATTCATTGAAAGTAAATTCATAATGAAAAGCTACAATCGAAAAAGATGTAATGAGAACATCTAGAATAGGAAGGTAAATTTGCAGGAATCATTTAAATAGGAGTTAGCAACGCATCATTTGAAGTGGCCAATACAATTAATGGATCCGGTTAAAAAGTAAATTATCCGCCAATTCCTCCTATCTGTTATTGGAGACAGTCTTCTTCATTGTTCTATACTTCACTGACCACATGTTCACTTATGTCATCCGTTAAGGCCTTTATTATTGTCAGTACCTGGCATCGTCATTGATACATGGTGCACATGCCATTTAACAGTTCAAGTCACTAGGGCACACTGTGGGCTGCTTACATAAATAAATATAGTGACCCCACGCTGCCCACATGCCATTTAACAGTTGCTTGCAGAAGCAAAGGTTGCGATTATTACTGTCTATCATTTTAAATTTAGATACATTTTTGTACATATTTGACTCTTTTCTTATTGATTCGACTACATTTACAAGTAAAAATATTTTTCTACATTATATTGTAAGTAAAAAATTAGTTGTCCTATAACCTATAGCAATGAAAGTTTTATTTGTAAACCGAGTGCTTAGTTACCGCCATAGAAGAGGATTTAACGTTATTTTGTGCTTAAGAGAAGCATCATTCTTTTACCGATGTTAACATAGTATATTAATGAACATTGGTCGCGTGATTAACAACAAGTAATATATACCAGCCAATGATCGTACATTGTATTATGTTCCACTGGTTAAGCTACAGTTAATGTAAGAAACTTACGACTGATATGGTGATTCCTAACGTATGCAGTCAGAGGATCAACTCCTCCCAGTAATTTTGCTGAAGTAATTTCGTTCGTTACGGCTCCTCTATGATTTGCGTTTACTGAAGAATCGAGCAGTATTATAGGCGTCTTGTAGATATAAATATTATTATGAATAAATATGAGCAAACTTTGTCTGAGTTTGAATGCACGAAAGTGTAGTTGAACTGATATTTCAAGTAATTTGTAAATATTAATAAACGTTTTCAATAATTAACTTATTCATGTGTTTATTGTGTAGTAGTACTATTCAAATGAAATATATGATTTAATTGTTGCAGCCCAGCACCTTCACTGATCAAAATATATATTCGAAAATATGAATTTTTTTTTGTTACCTTCGTGTATTATAGCTGAAGTTTAATTAGAGTTATGTTAACAGCTAAAAAGGGACATGGGGGAAAGACGCCTCTACCTTTTGCACATTCCCTGGTGTAAAAATTACCTTTCTTAACTCTGAATCCATTGAAAACCCTTACACAAAATGGTGCTGAAACATATTGAGAGGATGTATGGAGCTCAGCTCTCAGCCACTGAGTTCATTGAGCTCCTGCTCCCCGAGCCTGCTGCGAGAGGTCATTCTTAGAGAGAATGTGCTGTGGACAGCACCCTGCTATTGAGTTCATTGAGTTCCTGCTCCCCGAGCCTGCTGCGAGAGGTCATTCTTAGAGAGAATGTACTGTGGACAGCACCCTGCTATTGAGTTCATTGAGTTCCTGCTCCTCGAGCCTGCTGCGAGAGGTCATTGTTAGAGACAATGTGCTGTGGACAGCACCCTGCTATTGAGTTCATTGAGTTCCTGCTCCTCGAGCCTGCTGCGAGAGGTCATTCTTAGAGACAATGTGCTGTGGACAGCACCCTGCTATTGAGTTCATTGAGTTCCTGCTCCTCGAGCCTGCGGCGAGAGGTCATTCTTAGAGAGAATGTACTGTGGACAGCACCCGGCTATTGAGTTCATTGAGTTCCTGCTCCCCGAGCCTGCTGCGGGAGATCATTCTTAGAGAGAATGTATTGTGGACAGCACCCGGCTATTGAGTTCATTGAGTTCCTGCTCCCCGAGCCTGCGGCGAGAGGTCATTCTTAGAGAGAATGTACTGTGGACAGCACCCTGCTATTGAGTTCATTGAGTTCCTGCTCCCCGAGCCTGCTGCGAGAGGTCATTCTTAGAGAGAATGTACTGTGGACAGCACCCGGCTATTGAGTTCATTGAGTTCCTGCTCCTCGAGCCTGCGGCGAGAGGTCATTCTTAGAGAGAATGTATTGTGGACAGCACCCGGCTATTGAGTTCATTGAGTTCCTGCTCCTCGAGCCTGCGGCAAGAGGTCATTCTTAGAGAGAATGTACTGTGGACAGCACCCGGCTATTGAGTTCATTGAGTTCCTGCTCCTCGAGCCTGCGGCAAGAGGTCATTTATCCGAGTCGCGGCGCTCATGGTGATGTGACAGTATATTAGCGTGTAGCAAAGAAATTGTGCCCTTTTATACAGTTCCTGAAAAAAAATCAATAAAAGTGGTCGGGAACAAATAAAAATCCAATTAAGTCTCTTCCTTATTGCATTGAGAGACTTACAGCGAAGACAATCGGATTAAAGGGGCGTTACCATTACCGAGAGACATCACTCGTGAATTAGTGCAGGAGTGTTGCCGAAAGACTCTAAGCCGCACCACGGTCATTATGTTCTTGCTAAGCCCTTCTCTTTGAGCTCGTCAATCGGTGTTGATCCGTTCGCCAATTGGCAGCCCAATATTAGGATAAAATATTTTCCTACCTTTATTAATTAGTTAAGAATTGGGAAGAAAGTGTGGTCTATTTCACGCAGAGCGATCCAAATCAAATCAATCTAAACCTACTGCCCGAATAATTTTTTGTTGTTTATTGTCCTTAGTTTTACTGGAAAATATATGTTGCGAACGCAACTGATAAGGAGAAATAAATAACACTCAATCTGTAATTAGGTCTGTTCGTTCTGACTTCCAAAAAACATAATGTATAAATTTATCGTTCTTTGATGATATTTTTAACCCATGATCATAGAAATATAGGCCCTCATACACGAACTGTAGTGTACAAATAAAGTCCCTCATACACGAACTGTAGTATACAAATACAGTCCCTCATACACGAACTGTAGTATACAAATGTAGGCTCACATACACGAACTGTGGTATAAAAATATAGGCTCTCATACACGAACTGTAGTATACAAATACAGGCCCTCATACACGAACTGTTGTAAACAAATATTGGCCCTCATACACGAACTGTTGTATACAAATATAGGCCCTCATACACGAACTGTAGTATACAAATACAGGCCCTCATACACATACTGTTGCTTACAAATATAGGCCCTCATACACGAACTGTTGTATACAAATACAGGCTCTCATACACAAACTGTTGTATACAAATATATGCCCTCATACACGAACTGTTGTACACAAATATAGGCCCTCATACACGAACTGTTGTATACAAATACAGGCCCTCATACACATACTGTTGCTTACAAATAAAGGCCCTCATACACAAACTGTTGTATACAAATACAGGCTCTCATACACAAACTGTTGTATACAAATATAGGCCCTCATACACGAACTGTTGTATACAAATATTGGCCCTCATACAAGAACTGTAGTATACAAATACAGTCCCCCATACACGGACTGTAGTATACAAATGTAGGCCCTCATACACTAACTGCAGTATGAAAATATAGGCCCTAATACACGAACTGTAGTATACAAATACAGGCCCTCATACACATACTGTTGCTTACAAATATAGGCCCTCATACACGAACTGTTGTATACAAAAACAGGCTCTCATACACAAACTGTTGTATGCAAATATAGGCCCTCAAACACGAACTGTGTATACAAATATAGGCCATCATACCCGAACTGGAGTTCACAAATATAGACCCTCATACACAACTTGTCGTATACAAATATAGGCCTCCATATACGAACTGTAGTATACAAATATAGGCCCTCATACACGAACTGTTGTATACAAATAAAGGCCCTCATACACGAACTGTTGAATACAAATAGAGGCCTTCATACAAGAAGTGGTGATACAAATATAGGCTCTCATACACAAACTGTTGTATACAAATATATGCCCTCATACTCGAACTGTAGCATAAAAATAAAGACCCTCATACACGAACTGTTTTGCATACAAATATAGGCCCTCATACACGAACTGTAGCATACAAATAAAGGCCCTCATACACGAACTGTTGTATACAAATATAGGCCTTCATAAACGAAGTGGTGATACAAATATAGGCCCTCATACACGAATTATTGTATACAAATATTGGCCCTCATACACGAACTGAAGTATGCAAATATAGGCCCTCATACACGAACTGTTGTATACAAATATAGGCCCTCATACAGGAACTGTTGTATACAAATATAGGCCCTTATACACGAACTGTAGCATACAAATATAGGCCCTCATATTCGAACTGTAGTATACAAATAAAAGCCCTCATACACGAACTGTTGTTTACAAATATAGGCCCTCATACACTAACTGCAGTAAGAAAATATAGTCCCTAATACACGAACTGTAGTATACAAATACAGGCCCTCATACACAAACTGTTGTATGCAAATATAGGCCCTCAAACACGAACTGTTGTATACAAATATAGGCCATCATACATGAACTGGAGTTCACAAATATAGACCCTCATACACAACTTGTCGTATACAAATATAGGCTCTCATACACGAACTGTTCTATACAAATATATGCCCTCATACTCGAACTGTAGCATACAAATAAAGGCCCTCATACACGAACTGTTTTGCATACAAAAACAGGCCCTCGTACACGAACTGTAGTATACAAATAAAGGCCCTCATACACGAACTGTTGTATACAAATATAGGCCTTCATAAACGAAGTGGTGATACAAATATAGGCCCTCATACACGAATTATTGTATACAAATATAGGCCCTCATACACGAACTGAAGTATGCAAATATAGGCCCTCATACACGAACTGTAGCATACAAATATAGACCCTCATATTCGAACTGTAGTATACAAATAAAAGCCCTCTTACACGAACTGTTGTATACAAATATGGGCCCAAATACACGAACTGTTGTATTCAAATATAGGCCCTCATACACGAACTGTTGTATTCAAATATAGGCCCTCATACACGAACTGTTGTATTCAAACGTGGGCCCACATACACGAACTGCTGTATGCAAATATAGGCCCTCATACACAAACTGTTGTATTCAAATATAGGCCCTCATACACGAACTGTAGTATACAAATACAGGCTCTCATACACAAACTGTTGTATACAAATATATGCCCTCATACACGAACTGTTGTACACAAATATAGGCCTTCATACACGAACTGTTGTACACAAATATAGGCTCTCATACACGAATTGTTGTATACAAATATAGGCTCTCAGACACGACCTGTTATATACAAATGTAGGCCCTCATACACGAACTGTTGTACACAAATATGGGCTCTCATACACGAACTGATGTATACAGATATAGGCCCTCGTACACGAACTGTTGTGTACAAATACAGGACCTCATACACGACCTGTTGTATCCAAGTATAGGCCCTCATACACGAACTGTTGTATTCAGTTTAGGAAAAATCCCGTCCATGAATCGTTGACTTTTATCGATGAGCCGCGCACTCGTTTAATTACCGCATGGGGGCGCTAGCGACAGTTCGATTTTTAATGCATTCCAAGAGAAAACGAACAGATTTTCCTTTTTAATTACTGCCTTCGTGCATAGACAAATGGCATCAAATATTCCGAATCGACAACTCTATGGGATTTCGAGTCCCTTTTGAATCGCATGTGTTATACATTTCAACTTAAAAGTCGTAATAACACATTTTTATTAGGCCACGTCACTTTGGAACACAATCAAACACCGGTGTTTGATGAGTACTTTATTTGTAAAATACTTTTCATACCCAAGTACTGTGAGTGAATCTTCAATCCCCACTAGATGGGAATAGTTTTTGGCGTTCAAATTAAATTATTTGCACATTTCAAAAATCTAAATGAATTGATTCCCTTACCCCTGAGTTATTTTTCATTACCTGATATAAAATTTTACCAAAAATGAAAGGCACGTAAACAGTATCAACGAATTTTTAAATAACATCATAGAGTTCGCAAGTGATTTCATTAACATGTGTTATTTGTTCGAAAACAAAGAGACGATGGTTGTCAACACAAGATCCTGTTAAAGAGGTAAGTCAGTTTAGATACGGTTGATACCAGGTCTTTTGTTGAATGGCCTAGAAGGGGGAACATTGAACTCAACCACCTGGAGTTGGTCAGTGCTGCTCAAGACGGTGCCGTGAGAGGTTCTGCGGAGCTCTGATTGCCTTGTCGCTCAGACTGCGCGGTTAACAACGAAAACAACGAGGGCTCTGCCCCTGGTGGTTGCTTCCTGTAACATGGTGTAGCTTTGATTGCTTTGGAATACAAACAAGTTATCCCATTTCATTATGAATAATGTGATTAATAGTTATTTTGTTTCTCAAAACCAACGTGCTAGTTACGACTGATATATATCAAAATTTGTGACATTTTTTTTTTGACATCATGAAGGATATTTGAGAGGAGAACCATGGATGGGTTTAGCTCTGAATGATACTGCGATTATGTGTATATCTTCGACAGATATTGAAAAATGTTTGAAATAATTATAAAAGGTATCGCATATTCCAACAAAATACTGCATGTAATCATTTTCCTTCATTTATAAAGGTTAAAGGACATGATTACAATCTTCGACATCGACCCTACAGGTAATTAATTCTGCTACGTAAGTGTAGCCTGTGATTGACCGACAGCGGCTCGTGGTTCAGGAGATGTCACTCGCGTCCATCCAACATATGTTGCTCCCGTTGTTCGAGACACAGTGACAGAGGCGGTGACTACTCCGTCAGCTGCCTGAACTACTCCTACCAAGTGAGAGTGGAGCTTGTCAGCTAACCCACCTGTCGCAGGACTGTAAACACATGGTGTAGTAATGACGGCAAAAGGAAAGGCAAACAAGAACTTCATCGAAAACATTTTCGTGTGATCGAAGGCATCTACTAACACCTTTTGTTTTCAGCGCTTAGTATGCATTAAACTATTTGGTTGATGATGAACAGATTAGTTGTCAGTGGTTCACCGAAGTGACATCAGTGCAATTATTTTCGTTGATAACGGTTAAGTACTCTACTGTGTTACTCGGCGCAGGTTAACCAAGCTACGGACGTGGTTACCCAATAAATCCTACAGTCGTGGACGCAAAAGTGTTGCCAGTGTGTCGTGAGAAGTGTCAGGGATACTTCCCTGCTCTGCATGTTCGGCTGGCAGTTACTGGCCCTCAACTCCACGGACGCCATCTCAGAGATTGCTGACCTTCGGTGAGTTACAACGAGAGATGCTACTTGCCAACCTCGCACTCTGCTGTCTTGGTCAGACGAGCATTGTGTGTATACATACAGTGGCTTTTAGCCAACCTCGCACTCTGCTGTCTTGGTCAGACGAGCATTGTGTGTATACATACAGTGGCTTTTAGCCAACCTCGCACTCTGCTGTCTTGGTCAGACGACCAGTAAGTGTATGCATGTAGTGGGTTTTAGCCATCCTCGCACTCTGCTGTCTTGGTCAGACGACCAGTAAGTATATGCATGTAGTGGCTTTTAGCCATCCTCGCACTCTGCTGTCATGGACAGACGATCAGAAAGTGTATGCATGTAGTGGCTTTTAGCCATCATCGCACTCTGCTGTCATGGTCAGACGACCAGAAAGTGTATGCATGTAGTGGCTTTTAGCCATCATCGCACTCTGCTGTCATGGTCAGACGACCAGCAAGTGTGTGCATGTAAGTGGCTTTTAGCCATCATCGCACTCTGCTGTCATGGTCAGACGACCAGCAAGTGTATGCATGTAGTGGCTTTTAGCCATCATCGCACTCTGCTGTCATGGTCAGACGACCAGTAAGTGTGTGCATGTAGTGGCTTTTAGCCATCCTCGCACTCTGCTGTCATGGTCAGACGACCAGTAAGTGTGTGCATGTAGTGGCTTATAGCCATCCTCGCACTCTGCTGTCTTGGTCAGACGACCAGCAAGTGTGTGCATGTAAGTGGCTTTTAGCCATCATCGCACTCCGCTGTCATGGTCAGACGACCAGTAAGTGTATGCATGTAGTGGCTTTTAGCCATCATCGCACTCTGCTGTCATGGTCAGACGACCATAAGTGTATGCATGTAGTGGCTTTTAGCCATCCTCGCACTCTGCTGTCATGGTCAGACGACCATAAGTGTATGCATGTAGTGGCTTTTAGCCATC
>SDVV010006346.1:0-18520 GCA_016164225.1 Gammarus roeselii
TGGCACTGGGCATAGCACTGGGCATGGCACTGGGCATGGCACTGGGCATGGCACTGGGCATGGCACTGGGCATGGCACTGGGCATGACACTGGACATAGCGCTGGACATGGCACTGGGCATGGCACTGGGCACGGCACTGGGCATGGCACTGGGCATGGCACTGGGCTTGGCACTGGGCATGGTACTGGGCATGGCACTGGGCATGGCACTGGGCATGGCACTGGGCATGGCACTGGGCATGGCACTGGGCATGGCACTGGGCATGGCACTGGGCATTGCACTGGGCATGGCACTGAGCAGGGCATCGGCATGGCACTGGAATAATGGAAGAAATTCATTTATTCCATTATTGAATCATATCCTTGGTTGAGTTTTAATTCCAGAAGCTCACCCGAGCCCGTACCTACGTCTTCAATGCCCGGGTCTGTGACTACGTCATCAATGCCTGGGTCCGTGCCTTAGTCTTCAATACCTGGATCCATGCCAACGTCTCCAATGCCTGTGTCCGTACCATGTCATCAATGTCTGTGTCCGTGCCTACGTCATCAGTGCCTGGGTCCGTGCCTACGTCTCCAATGACTGAGTCCGTGCATTTGTCATCAATGCCAGGGTCCGTGCCTACACCATGATTGCTTGGGTGAAGCCTTGGTTGACTAACCACTGACCTGGTGGCAAATTTCACAAACTTCACCTATCAGTCGTTCAAGATATAAAAAGAGATGGGGGAGGATTTTTATTCTGGTTTTCATATAGCACAGGAAAATACAAAATATTTCTACGATACATGGCAGTACAGATGCTGCACAGAAACTTCATAATAAGACACAGTTCCCATCCCAATCCCCAATTTTGTCCTAGAGTGTTCATTGAATTTTATATGACACAATAGAGAAGCAGTATCATTGCATCACATGAAATAACTTCAATGAAGGAATCGATGATCTCCCGATTGGATCTGATCACTGTTTTACGGACTAATCGGAAGGTTAATAATCATCAGACGCCAGCAGAGGGCGTTACCAATTGAATATTGGAAACTGGGAGAACAGAGTCGTTGTAACTATGATACCGGTGGCGTCATTGAATGTTGTCTCCAAAAATGAATTCACTGAGAGTGGGTACGAGCAAATGTGTAATATATTTACATGCAAAACAATCAAAATGAAATACGCTCGGGAAAACCAAACACAGCTCATTTCCGTGGGTTTTGTCATTATGAGGGGACTCCATCTCCAACCCCTTGCTATAAACTCTAAGAAGTTCAGGCCTAACCTCTTGCTACAAACTCCGAGGACACCAGCGTGCGCCAGTTCTGGTTGATGGGGAGCCCATGCAGTAGCAAGGTTGCGCTATTCCAGACGCCTGGAATGAGGGTGTTTCTACATCGATCAGAAGGACATTGCCTTCGTTTTAAGTAACGTTAAGATGATGCTGCCCAGCATGCACCAGCTGCCTTTTGTGAAAGTAATTGTAGTGCTAATAACATGGGACAGAGCATTCACCAATTGCTAGTGAGAAAAAATATATATGCTGTATTCATGATACAGCGAACAATCACCTTGAAGATATTACACCAACTGTTCGTGTGAGTAAAGAAGCTAGAACTATCTGGAAAGATGGAGCTCCTCGTACTTACCCATTGCCATGCACACCTGCCCAACTTCCTGCTAGAGGATATTGCCGGCATAACTATCCTCGATCGGCCACATCATTAAGCTGGATGCAACAACCGGTGTTGTGTAGGATACTGTACCTAGCTATAGTTACATATTCCAAATACTTTGAAAAAATTGAGATGTATTTGTGCAAAGCAATTTAAAAAGTATATAGATACAGTATTTAGCTCAAAACTAGATACAACGTATCGTAGAAGAACCTTGAGAAAATGTTCAAGGCTTTTTTGTTTACCTTTACCTGCATAGGGAAACCCGTGGGGCCGATTACCAGATGCTAGCCAAGTATTTCCCTCGGAAACTAAGCGTGTCGAAACATGCTTTGTAATGCACTGAATTTGATTACGCATGCGTCGTTTCCCTTACAGCGTGAGCAACAAATTAAGCAGCGTATCGTACGCTTGTCAATACTGGAATGAAATAAATGTAAGCTTCGCGTTTACGATGACGCGGGGCAGAGCGAGCAACAGCTACCCATGGAGGTAAAGACGCTCGCACCATCTGAAAAGCTGGTAAATCCCGAACACATTGATCATCTTTCAATACACTATTATTGGCATTCCATCACAACATTACGAATAAGGTTATACATCTTTGAAAAATATTCTTCAACTACACATGATAGCGCCTAGCATATTTAATGATGTCACTCTGCATACAGCAGTGTTTTAAATAATTCTTCAACTACACATGATAGCGCCTAGCATATTTAATAATGTCACTCTGCATACTGCAGTGTTTTAATTAATTCTTCAACTACACATGATAGCGCTTAGCACATTAAATAATGTCTCTCTGAATACAATAGTGTTTTTCATCATAACTTCGAAGGGCATCCACACTTCTATGAACAAACTTTAATTCATACTATGACATGATTTTAAAAATCGTAGGAGTTCAACTGGCCCTGATGATCCGTAGAATGATGTAGCTTCTTAACTATTGGTCAGAACCATTTTTGATATCTCAATTAGACTAAAGAACTCGTTTGCAATTGAAAATAATGATATTTAAAATTGGGCATTAACACGTGGCTCATTCGTGTTCACTTGGCTAAGATATCCTTAGTAGGTAAGGCCTCTCCTAATGGTTTACAGAGGCCCCTAGCAACCCTCTTTTGCGAGGTCGTCACGTTGCCTTGGAGACCTCCACCCTTCCCCCTACCCCCAACCCCTCACCCCTCCCGGAAACGTCGTCTCAACTTGGAGAGGGGACTTGATCCATGTACTAATGGCTTACATGGAGAGGGGTCTTATTCCGTGTACTAATGGCTTAGTTGGAGAGGAGACTTAATCCGTGTACTAATGGCTTACTTGAAGAGGGGACTTGATCCGTTTACTAATAGCTTACTTTGAGAGGGGACTTCGACCGTGTACTAATGGCTCGCTTGGAGATGGGACTTAATCCGTGTACTAATGACGTACCTAGAGAGGGGACATGAACCGTGTACTAATGGCTTAATGGAGAAGGGACTTAATCCATATACTAATGGCTTACTTGAAGAGGGGACTTAATCCATGTACTAATAGCTTACTTGGAGAGGGGACCTAATCCGTTTACTAATGGCTCAGTTTATTACTGCTGTTCTTTTAAACGTAGATTTATTTAGTCATATTTTTAAAAGTCTATTCAACGGGGGAGTATTTATGAAGAGAGATTTATTTCAGCTAGCATGAGCAGCTATTAAATAATATACAAATAATAACCTAATTACATTCTGGATTTATATTTAAGTCTTCTGGTTGCCTGCAAATAACGTAACTACATAAAAAAACTTCCGGAAAGAAAAAAACCTGGTTTCAAAATATGAATGCAAAGCCAAAATTAGTTGCACAGAGTACCCAGAGTGCACCAGCTGGCCGCGGGGGTAAGGAATCGCTCTGTACTCGTGACAAGAAAAAATGACATGGATTAAAGCGTACACCAGCTGCAAGCAAGGGAGTCGCGGTTCACTCCATCTTCAAAGGTGGTGCATCCTGAGCACGCGTGTAGATAGGTTACTGGTCGCGGTTTGCTTGTCCGTAAACGTATTCTGTCAAGGGAAACATTAAGACCTGACCACAATTCCGACCAAAGGTTTGAATGTTTTCTTTGCTAAGACAACGTTCACGGACAAACAAATTGTCATCAGTTAATAAACTGTACGCGGGTTCAGCCTAAAAACATTGGATAGTATTAAATATATTTTAATAGCAATGAAAATGAAAGGAAGAATATTGTATCGACTTCTTGACTGTTGAATAGTTATCATTTACTACTACTTAAGTTTGGAGGAGATAATTTTTTCACTATGAAATAGGGATTAACTACGATCTATTTTCGACCAAATTTAACCCATCGATACCTTTTGCCACCCATCGATACCATTTGCCACAGTGCGCTACCATTATTTGTTACCTGATCATTGGGTATAGGTCCAGCTTCTAAACTTCTTCGTCTGTAGACTCCAAAGAAATTCTTTCCGCCCAGTAGCAGCTGGTTCGGGATTTTAGACGTCATTTCAAATGCACATATATGCGCGGTCTGGTTGCACCATCTTTACACATGGTTCGTGCCTCCGTACCCTGACGCTGGCGAGAGCTCACGCTCTGTAGCACGATCATTTATTATGATCACGATGTCACACTTAGGTCCCAACACAAGCTGGTCCGGGCTGCGGGACGTCATCTCTAACCCCATATTGATGCGTCTGTGACCAGGCTGTGGGACGTCATCTCCAACCCCATATTGATGCGTCTGAGACCAGGCTGTGGGACGTCATCTCCAACCCCATATTGATGAGTCTGAGACCAGGCTGTGGGACGTCATCTCCAACCCCATATTGATGCGTCTGAGACCAGGCTGTGGGACGTCATCTCCAACCCCATATTGATGCCTCTGAGACGCACTATCTTTTATGAAGGTGTGAGCTTCTAAACTCCCACGGGCAGCTGGTGTATGTTCTGTTCTATGGTACATTTATGTGTAATCCTTTGCCCCAGAAGCAGTTGGTCTACACTGTAAGACATCTTGAATGAACCAATAGTGAATCGTATTTTTCTCTTCATTTCATCAAATACACTATACAACGCCAGGTGGCAGCACCATATGCTCTATTAAAGTCAATATATACATAATACTTCGCTGTAACCATGATACAACATATTATTATTTTTGGGGTTCACGAAACTCAATAATGACTCTATTGGAGGTGTCTTTCCTTGATACAATACATTTTCAGTATCCGTACCCAGGATGCTTCTACGTAACCATGAAAAACAGACAATTTATGGGTTCGAGTGTTTGATTTTGTAACCATAAAAAAATAAAGCAAATGAAGGCCGTCGTGGCTGAGTGGTTAGTGTGTCCGACTGCAGTGTCAGCCTCTGGTGCTGCAGGTTGCGAGTTCGAGCCTCGGCATAGACACGGCGGTCTTGTGGCGGGGAGATTGGGTGCCTCCCCCTCTGTGTCAGCCTCACTTAGCCACCCTCCGAGCTAGGGAGAAACGGCAGTATGCCTGTACATACATACAAGAAAATAAAGTTTGTTTAAGCTAGCTTTTGCATTACGAAAAAATATAGTAATATAATTTAATTTTCGCATTTAGGGATGAAATCAAAGACCATGTACTAACTACTGGGAGAAACAAAGTGAGTCTCTGTCTAGATACACCTAACATACAGAATCTGAAAAAATATATTTATTCACGAGATGCCACGCGGTATTCTGTTGTTTTATAAAGTCTACCTTGAATCTAAGATACACGTTGAATCAGGGTTACAAGCTAATAAAAGAAGGTGCTCTGGTTGCACACCGACTTTGCTGGTTCTATGGAACAATGAGTGAATTCAAACTGCCGTAACAACTCAAAAGATGTGCGAGACAAGTATCTTGGGCGATATTTTAGAAGTCTCCCTCGTGCATAGAGACGGGACATATCTGCGTTTTGATATCTTTAGAAGCGTGTTTCATTTCGTTGCGTGACATCACAAAATATGCATTCAAGTAATGAACACAAAATGGAATTTCGGAGCATGTTCAGACATCAGAGAACATGGATACCAATAGTCTTCAGACTTACATTCAGCGACATTTAAACAAAAATTGGCGAGTTATGAGGGTATGGAACCTCCACAATATGTGGTAAAATCCCCTCTGTGTGAAACACTGCAAACTCTTATTAAATCAATAAAACAGGACCATTACTAGGGAAATAAATTGCTTTAATTTCCTTTTATCGCTGCAAGGCTTATCCCCTGACCCTCTTACTGGGATAACTGATTGCTGTCGGTAAACATACTGGTCTATACGAAGCAGTGTTAACATTGAATAGCTGTACCAACGAAATATCCTCCCTACCCACAATGTACTTCGGAATAGTAATCCAAGAGCACAGAAACGACAGCATATTCAGAGCGCTGCGTGTAAATTCTGAATTTTTGATGTGAAAAAATAATAATGAAGTATTGTTTCCGTGTGCTGTAGCCTACAGGCCTAGCACAATTAACACTTCTGGATAATTGAAATTTCGATGTAGTCCTAATTTGGCACATACTAGAGTGTGAACCTATCAGAATTGATGACCCTACTACTGCTCACTAAGGCTGGAGTTGAACCTTTTAATCTAATCTAACCTTGATGTACTTCAATGCCTCTACTATGAAAATTTAACTAGCCCGTAGTAGCCAACATCCTTATGTACCATGCTGCGGAAATTCAGTTTCTGATTTACATTTTGAGTTTTGGTGGTGTGCTTCTGGAGCAAAGCTTGTCTTTAACAAATTTATTTTTCTCAAGGGTTTTTGTGATGAAATTAAGGTTTTGAACTCGTATCATATGCACCGTTAAAGGTAGCTCTTCGGAGCCTATGAGTGTACTTCGAGTTGAGCAGTACCACTTTTCATTAATACCATATTTTGCACGATAGATGTGAATCTAGGCAAAAAATGTCAAACGACTTGGGCGCGGCGATACCTTCGGCCAAGTAAACAGTTTTCTCACGATCGGCGAAATGACCTTGTTGCATTTCATGGACACACGGAAACACAGTCAAACAGTCGTCACAACATTAGAGCGGTATAATGGAACGGCTGAGATACAGAGTTGCGTAACTGAATTCTTGTACTAGTAGGAATAATATTAGATGACTGGTGTGGTTATGCAACTTTGCCTCTCAGCCTTTCAATGTAGGTCCTAAGTCTGTGATGTATTTTAACTACGAGCAATATCATCACAGGCAGGAGGTGCATTTGGAATGATGTCAAAGACCCCTGGACCGACGGCCCCTTGGAAGATAAAATATTATTGTAGTTTAGATACAGCAAAAACTAACATGGAGCCGAGCATGTATCATCAACTGCCCTCGTGAGTTTGAAGCAGTAGCTATTCTGAAACACTGGTACATCTTGAACGCACTTGTAGACTACACCAAGACCGATGTACTAAATTTTTTAACAAGATTGTATACCAGACACATCCCTGCCACCACCTACTGAACCCTCGTTAAACCAACAGATACCTACACAACACACTTCGACTGTCACCACACGACCATTCTTTGTCCTACAGACAACACATCTATGCACAAACAGAGAGTTAACACAGTTCTGGGGGTCACCCGCCTCAGGTGGATGTGGAGGAGTTGGGGTTGTCCAGAGGTGACCGGATCTGCCTGTCGCGGCTGAGGTGCGGGCATCCTACGGCCCTCCAGTCATACCAGCATAGACTGGGGAATGTCGCTTCGACCATTGGCTGCGATGCAGGGGCTCACCTGATACGGTCGAGCACGTCATGACGTCGTGCCCAGCCGTAGCACCCAGCCGACTCGACCAGAATATCACGTCGGTACGTGATCTGTGGGAACACCCGAGAGACAGCATCAACTTCCTCAGGGATGTAGGCATAATATAAATGCTTGCATCTGCTAAAAAAAAACATCACATGCACACGTCGATGGGTTCCCGGGCTTTGGGCTGTGCGCTGGTTGTGGCTCCTCCATCGCAGGGGGAGTTGGGGTTGAGCAACAACAACTTCAAGACCGCCAAAGCCGCTGGGAGAGGGTGTCCGGACCCATCCAATTTCAAGCGGCCTCTTTGAGATGGACTGGGGGTGAGTACCTAATTAATTAACCTCTACTGAAATCTATGCTAGCGTAATATATCTCAAATTAGGTTCAAAATGTAATAAAACAATGTGTTATGGCTAGGAAAAGGGGCTAGGTTAGATGGCCCCACAGTACAAAAGAGTAGCTGGTGCTGCCATCTGTTGAACGGATCAAAATCGACGAGCTGAAACACCAATTCCAAAGGAACACGTAGGTCTGATTGGTCTTTATAGTTTTTCTCGCCCTGTTGAAAAGGGAAACAATGATAGAAATTTTGTAATCTACGATTTCAATATTTACAAACTCGAATTAGCCCATTATTTTGCCATCAGCTTATTGAGCATCCTTCATTGAGCATCCTTCATTGAGCATCCTTCATTGAGCATCCTTCTTTGAGTATCCTTCTTTGAGCATCCTTCATTAAGCATCCTTCTTTGAGCATCCTTCATTGGGCATCCTTCACTGAGCATCCTTCATTGAGCATCCTTTATTGAGCATCCTTCATTGAGCATCCTTCATTGAGCATCCTTCTTTGAGCATCCTTCATTGAGCATCCTTCTTTGAGCATCCTTCATTGAGCATCCTTCATTGAGCATCCTTCGTTGAGCATCCTTCATTGAGCATCCTTCATTGAGCATTCTTCATTGAGCATCCTTCATTGAGCATCCTTCATTTAGAATCCTTCATTAAGCATCCTTCATTGAGCATCCTTCATTGAGCATCCTTCATTGAGCATCCTTCATTGAGCATCGTTCATTGAGCATCCTTCATTGAGCATCCTTCCTTGATCATCCTTCATTGAGCATCCTTCATTGAGCATCCTTCATTGAGCATCCTTCATTGAGCATCCTTCATTGAGCATCCTTCATTGAGCATCCTTCTTTCATTGCATTGGCCCGGCGCTGTCTAGTTGCAATTGATACAACACGCCTGCCTCAGCAAAGTTTTCACATCTTGTGACCTTTCAAACAAATAAGACAGCATCCGTTCACTTGTACGCATTACAAATGCAGTAGGTACGGATAGTGTCGTTCAAATTGTTTTTTGTTTTCCGGATACGAAAAGTGGCTTCTCAATGCAAGACCTCTAAAATAGGCCGCCATTGATAGGCCGTCAATAATAGGCCATCAATGATAGGCCGTCAATGATAGGTCGTATATTATAAGCCGTCAGAGACATGTTGTAAATGATAGGACGTAAATATTACATCGACAACAATAGATCGCCAATGCTATGTCGTCAGCTGGGCCGGCTGCGTCTAACAAGTTCCTCCTAAGTGCAGCCAGCCACTGCATGTCTCGTCTTTAGAGGTCCCCTTGCTAGCGTAGACAGCATTGCATTGAGGCATATGTGCAAGCTCATCAACATCCCCCCCTCACTCTCACTTCAAACGCCTGAATCTACAGGACTACCCCCTTCCTCCACTCTCGGCCACCCTCATCTTGACCCTACCCTTGGCCTCCCGTTCTTCTACGTTTCTACTTTGCTTCCTACTCGTCATTTGTTTCTACAGCAGTAGAAACAACTAATTCTTCCTCTTCGTTCTGCGTCATCACCCCCCCCCCTTTTGTTCTTATTCATATACCCTCTGCCTCCCTACCTTCGTTCAATGCTAAGGGCTATGCATGAATTATACCAGTGGCTAACTCGTTAAGTTTTTACTGCTTCGTCGCACACCTTGAGCCTCGCTACCACTCGCCGACCCCCCTCCCTCAATCCACATTTCCTCCTCTTCCCTACAAGTTACCCTCCTGGGATAGTCCCCTATCCTCCCCGTCCTGACTATTATCAAAGTAACACAAGAAACAAGTCAAACAACGAGATCATCAAGATGCTGAGTCAAACTGGACACTATTGGTCGTTTAGCCACACATTATTTGTAAGTAGATTGGCCAACTGACTCTGGGTTCTGCCGGAGAGTTCTAAATATTCTGTGTATAAGTAATTAATAATGCATTTGTGATATAAGCCAACAGTTTACTCCGGCACTGCAGTCTTGTAGGACTGCACGAGTATAAAATACGCTCAGCGTATTTTATACCCGTGCATCCTCTCCGCCTCAATCTTGTTATTTTCCCACGACCCTCGCGGCTTGTAGTCCTCCTCGATGCAGCTTGGCAGCACTAAGCACCCCCACCATCGCCTCCTCCTATAACCAGGAGGTGATGATCTTGACGTAGGTGATGGTGGTGGTGTACAGAGCAGCAGCAGCACCAGCAGCAAGCGGCGGTGGCTGCAGCGTGCATTTATAACGCTGTTGCCCTGTGGCCCACAAGTCAGTTGAGAGGCGACGGTGATGTGGTGAGGTTGTGCGCGCTCGGCTCCCAGAAGATCGGTGGCCGAGTACCCAATGCAATTGCATACTGCGTCGACAGATGGAGGTTTTACTTTAACATCTTTGCATGAAATACTTGTAAAAAAAATCTAGTCGATATAGACTTCGACTGTCGTTCTTTGAACTTCCAAATGTACGAAAACTTCAAAATTCTGCACAATGAGGAAATGTGTGAGTGACCTGTTGCAGCGGGTACCTTTAACAATACCTGCCTAGGTGATTGAGCTCTACAACAAAATGAACCTTCTTCATGGCGAAATGACAACTCGAGCCCCACGGCAAATGACGAAACCCACCGAACAAGAAATTGTGTTTATTGTTATTCAATCGATTTTGATTTGTAAGACTAAGATTGAGCTCGCTATCTTCCAGTGTATCGGAAATACGAGTGCTATGCGCGTCGCTTGTATAAGTATGCACCTTCTAAACGGAATATCCTGTTTAATTTTATGCTTCGGTTCTAAGGTTGGCTTGTTGTGGAAGCACAATATTCCTCCCCTTCATTATAATAAGTTTCCAAACACTTTACCTCCAAATTCATTT
Organism: Gammarus roeselii; assembly: GCA_016164225.1. Lineage (NCBI taxonomy): Eukaryota > Metazoa > Arthropoda > Malacostraca > Amphipoda > Gammaridae > Gammarus > Gammarus roeselii. Next base: position 10,635 of record SDVV010006346.1, read on the forward strand.
CACCAACTGAATTTGCACAATCAACGTATCTATGATATTAACAATAAACACCAGATAGCTACAAATGCATGAATGGTTACCGATGATACAAACACTTAATTAAAAAAACAGGTTTCCCCGTCATTCCAAGAAAGGTTCTATCCCATCCTTTCCCCATCCAGCGTGATGGAAGACATATCGTTAACTTTCTCTTCGTAAACAGGTTCATGGCAATCGATTCTGTACTATATGCATGTATGCACATTTTGTTTATTATGCAATGGTAAAATAGCATATTCTGTATTATTTGCATGTATCGTTATGTTTATTATGCAATGGTAAAATAACATATTCTCTATTAAATACATTTATGCCCATTCTGTTTATTATGCAATGGTAAAATAGCATTACTGCCCTCTGAGGGTGGGGAGGGGTTCTTAACCCCTAATTGACTTTCTAGGGGGTACAAGACAATGTGAACGAATGAAAGGAAATCAGTCTGGAACTCCATAAATGCGCTCTCGAGCTGAATGGGTGCCCTCGACCTGAATGGGCGCCCTTGCAAGTCCGTAGTACTGATAAACGTCGCTGTGAATTAAAGAATGCAACGTTGAAGTCTAATCATATCGAAGTCTTCCTAAGAACGTATGTGGAGACATTCAAGTTCATTTCATGGACAGGGAAAGGACCAAGTGGTATTAAAGGACGAAACATCACAAATCCAGTGTATTAACACATTTATTGCAGTGCTTTTGATGTACGAATTTGAAGAGTAGCCAACGTATGGTTGATAAAAGAAGAACTTTTAATACATAAATATTGACAATAAACTTCCGCAAGACGCGCAGGCAGGGGAGGGGGCTAGACTCATCCGATTCAACGCGCCATCTTGGAGATAGATTTAGAAGTTGGTTACTAATACATGGGATTCCTCTCTGTGACCATGTTAAGCAAAAAGTGATACCATGGCTACGGATAAGTGCATGCTGAAAGAAACAATATTAAAGTCAATAGGGAAGCCGGTGCTGCCATATAACGAACGGACTACAACTGAAGACCAAACTCAAAATAAAGGCTATCGAAAGATCATGCACGCCTTGGTGTTCGTACCTCCTACCAGGGGATCTTACTCCTAGTTCCTCCGTTTGCAATCCAGCTTGGTTGCAGAGTATTCTTGACAGACGGAACTGGATCACTACACAAGCGTGACCATATCTCTCGGCAACCATACCCCCCCAGCAGTCTGCAGAGTGGCACTGGGCAGCCAATTGAAGCTAAGCCAAGCTAACCCCAAGCTAAGCCAAGCTTACCCCATCAGCAGAAGTTGCAACCGTCAGTCCCAGCAAGCTAGCCCCAACAGCAGAAGTGGTGCAAGCAATGAACTGGAAAATGCCACATTGAACATGGATCACACTTGGCAGACCAGCAGTTAAGATAGCACGCAAAAGTGAACAAAATAACTAGTATGATCAAATGAAACAGTCCTGGTCGCTCCACTAAAAACTGCGTTGAACCAAAGTTAACGAAGGAGATTCAACCATATTGGCAGGCAAGTCATTCCACAAAAGGATAAATCTCACGATGAAAGACCGTTTGTTATATCTCAATGACAATGGGACACAACAGGCGTATTTGTGCCCCCTTCCAGCCCTCTCTTCAAAAACACCGAAAAGAGCCCGTATGTGCCCACCGCCCGAGCAAAATATCTTCCTGTTTTTAATAAAATTACCTAACAAACTTCTATCCCTCAGATGAATGAGGAAATGTTTGTGTTGCGTCTCGTAAAGTTGATAATGCCGACAAGACCGATGCTAGTTTATTGCCTTTGATAAACCAAAGCTTGGTATTGCTTGTCCTACGTTTTCGGCCTCTTGTGATGGAATCTATGAAGTACATCTCTGTACGTATAATGGCGGAATCGATATATATTTATTTTGGTTATTTTCCATATTTGACGCAACATTTAGCACTTAAAACAAGCCGTTGACCGTTGAAAACGTGAGGTAAACTTAGTCTTTCAAAATAATAATTAGAAAATCAAATATTTTAAATTGAAGGTCCATGAAGCTAAGTTTCTTTGTTCGTTCATCAGCTCAATAAATGTATATGTACAATCGACCGGAAAAAACGTGATATCTGTTCGAGTGCCCGCTCTCATATAAGAGTGTCACATTGTGTTTAACTACCGTACACTCAATTTAATTATTCGAGTGCCATCTCGATACCTCACTGGCAAGCTGCTTGATGAGAGCAGTATATATTACTTTACAGAGTAAGGAGACTTCAACGCGCCGCAGGTAGCGATCCATAGGATTGCTACCTGCGGCGCGTTGAAGTCTCCTGCGGTGGTGTACTTGTGGAAAGAAAGTAGCATCTCAAGCTTAGCATCGACCTTACTATTCAGTTGCTCCGTTTTCTAGACACTATTGAAATTAAATTGGGAAAAGCGTGTACCAGCTGTTCTTGGAAAAAATTAAAAACGTGTTTTTTTAACCTGTTGCATCTTGAACGCAACTGAAGAGTTGATGGTAGGTAGGCTTCTCTTTTGGATGGGGACAAGGATCACTTCACTAAATACAAACCAAAGCAAATTACCGACGTTACCCATGCCGCCCCCCCCCCTCCTCCATTAACAGTTCAGGCATTGCTGGGCTCCTGATAAAAAGGGGCTTCCGAGGTATATCATCGCTACATAAAAAGGCAGCTCCCCTTCGGTCACCTGATGCACCATCTGTCCCAAGTTAGTTACGCTGTACCTAGGCAACAAAGCACTTCATTACACCCAGCAGCAGCTGGTCCGGGCGCTGCGACATCTCCTATAATGCGTCTATAGAGGCAAAGTTTTCTTCGAAAATGTCATCTCATGCACTTTGATTTAACACCGTACAGGAGCTGGCCTCTTCACACCATCGCGCTGGAGCAACACCAGCTGCGCACGGGGGCAGATAATTGTAACGCATTCGTATCACAACTAACAATATATAACGTGGGACTGAGCTTGCACCAGCTGCCCGAGTGAGAAAACCAGCTTGCACCAGCTGCCCGTGTGAGAAAACCAGCTTGCACCAGCTGCCCGTGTGAGAAAACCAGCTTGCACCATATGAAAACATGTTCCATCCCAAACTCATCCACGCAACGCAGGTCAATGATTTACATGTGGCTTTGTTGCTCACTTCCCCTGCTCCCGCCTTGTGTGGGCGTGCTGCGGTGCTTTTGTACGCTCAACACCAAAGCTTCTTGCAGAGCCAAACACATTATGTACATCATTGAATCAATCATCATCCCTGCGGCATATCTCTCCATGAGTGTTCAAGTTGATCGATTTCATACGATGGTTTTATGATTCATAATATGTATCTAACTTTTTTTTTTTTGAGGTGATGAGCCCGAAAGGAGATCTGTGAGGGCTTCTGCAGGGAGCTGTAGGAGGAAATGTAGACCCATTGCTTGGTAATAAGCTGCACCTACTTCATTTCCCGAGTATTGTATTGAAATTTACGTTGAGGAAATCAGACAAGTAATGTAAACTGTATTTAGAGACTGTAATATACGTAGTAATTTAAAACTTCGCCCCACTGCTCTGTTTTTCCTTTAAAAAGCTCCATTGCGACTTTAACATCATTGGAAAGCCCTTTTAAAAGAGCATGACCGTAATATCTTTGGTCGACGATCGTGATGACCGTATTATCTTTGGTCGACAGCCGTGATGACCGTATTATCTTTAATCGACGCCCGTGATGACGTATTATCTTTGGTCGACGGCCGTGATGACCGTATTATCTTTGGTCGACGGCCGTGATGACCCTATTATCTTTGGTCGACAGCTGTGATGACCGTATTATCTGTGGTCGACGGCCGTGATGACAGTATTATCTATGGTCGACGGCCGTGATGACCGTATTATCTTTGGTCGACGGCCGTGATGACCGTATTATCTGTGGTCGACGGCCGTGATGCCCGTATTATCTTTGGTCGACGGCGTGATGACCGTATTATCTTTGGTCGACGGCCGTGATGACCGTATGGTCTTTAGTCGACGGCAGTGAGATGGTTTTCTGGCTCCATCACCATCTATTTTTAATAGACGGAAATAAACCATCAATTCTTTTTCCTCTATATAGGCACATTCTGGATGGCGTCATGCTGCCATTAACAGCTACTGCGTGGGTAGACAAACATTTCGTAGTCTCGATATACAAAAAAAAGTATTGGGACAGAGCGTGCACCAACTACCCGTGGGAGTATAGAAGCAGCCGCTATCTGAAAAAATACACATCTCGATTACCTTGTAAATTGGCTCCATCTGACTCCACCTCAATATCAATATCACTAGAAGATACGCATTGAATGTCCTGTGTGTAAGGCACAGTGCAACTTGAACATTAAGTAAATACAGACTGCGTGTGGGAGATGGCATCAGTATCCGAATGTGCTGAAGCTACACCGACTCGCAAAGCCATCATAATAATAATAATTGGGTAAGTACCCGCCTAAGCAGGGTATCATAGCCATCCAACTCACATCCGCATGAGTATCTATCACCTGGCCTCAACTCCACTTCAGCACCTGTTTTTTGCACGAGGGAGAAACTCCAGGTTTCACTTTTCCTAATTCTCATATTCAAGGGTATCGAGGCAACAGCAGCATATTGACCTGCTCGATACCTCATTTAGAACGAAGTGTTCTGGCTATTTTTGGGGGCTTTACGTCTTTTGAACTTGGCTCACGATAACGTTGCCCATAGACGGTGAAGCATCCGACAGGTTTTATCCATACGACCAAAGGTCAGACTGTCAGGTGACAATAATTGGTTAAATGGTGATTATTGATGAAATTAGTGTTCATGTTAGTTTAAGGATTGTATTTCTTAGTATATAATTAAGTAAATACGTGTGGGAATAGTAAGCAGCTTGATATGAAACGCGTGCACTGTGTAGGAGTATGAGAAGAAGGTGAAGATGAGCTTCGGATGGAAGAAGAGAAGACGATACCACCGCTTCTCTTGCTCTTCGCGACCTGCTCCGCCAGGCTGAGTAGCCTCATGTTCAGGGAGTAGGAGGAGCAGGATAAGGAAAGACTGCAACGTCGATTTGCGTCGAGGAGAACAAGATGGACGAGGGCATGAGTTCCCTACAGGGTATGCAGAGGAAAGGTGATGAGAGAGAGCACAAGAACCTTACTCCAGCTGCTCTTCATCGTAAGCGAGTCGAACATTAGAACCGACCGCTCTGTGGAGAAGGTGCACAAGTTCGACCGCGCTGAAAGAACGCGGGGAGGTCCAGGAGAATCTCGCGATGAATAAAGAGGAGCTACAGGTAACTGCGGCCATCTTGAGTAATAACGTACGTTTCGAAATGAAGAAAGCTATCACGAGCCAGGCGGATATAGCTAAGAGAATTGGAAAATTCAGCCCGCTGGCTTTCCATGCTAAGCAGCTTGATGAAGAGGACTCCCGGATTTTTTTTTCTGTAGGACCCGGTTCGATCGCGTAGGAGTGTCGGTGGATGAACATTAATTTCCTATCGTGACGTATTGGGCCAGAATTCTCCACGTCATGTCGTGTTCACATGGATTGGGTGATACCACAAACCGCATCTCACAACTACTCCTAAGCCCATGTTAGGTCTACCTGCTTCTCGTAAATCAAAGAGGTCATCAGTTGCCCGCAAATCAAAGACCGGAAAGAGTAGCTGCTCGGCGACACAGGGACCCACTGACTGATATCCGAGTATCGCAAACGCCCCAGAGGAGTGCCAGATGCTCAAATTCGACAGGACGACGTAGTTTCGAAAGGATATCAGCGAGCTCAGAACCAGTTAACTTTTGTCAACTGTCATGTGTTCGTAATGCAAAACAAAACACCTGTGAAAATGAGACAATCTCGTCAGTCATCAGGGGTTGAATTAGTTTAGCGGTGCGAAGAAAAGAGGCAAGCCTAATGCCACCCTTGACACGATCAGAGAACCCTTGTGGAGGTTGAGGTTTCCAGCTCGGAGGCCCTCATGATCTGTCTTGTAGGTACCAACGTTCAACGATCTAAAGCAAACAAAGTATACAGGCAGCTAACTGCTGACATTAAAGCAGAGGCGAATCAGATGGCCATCACATCCATTGTGCCTCGAGTTATTGATGCTATCGAGCAGTCGAGTAAACTTAGAAAAATTAGGTACTCGAAAATAAAGTCCAGTCCGAAAGAGTTTTCTTGTTGAATTTGTTTGATAACTTACAAGGAAGGTTCGATCTTTTCATAAAAGATGGCCTACCCCTGCATGGCATTGGGAGCGCCAAACTAGGCAGACTACTTACTTATACCGAAAGGCAGATGGATCAGGGTGCTTAACACGATCAAGTTCCAGCCGCAGATAACTCAGCTTAGAGGGCCTCCTTTTCCACTGCTAATCCCCTGACGACAGCGATGACATATCACCCTCTTTACTTGTGGGCTACTCTGTTATCTGTGAAGTGAGACCTTGCACCTGCTGCTGATACTCCTGAAACTGATGTTGGTAATGCTGCCGATTTTGTATGAACAGTAGTCTCTGATACCGCTTGTAACGATGCTGATACTACTGTTATTAATATCAATGCTGTTATTAATATCAATGCTGTTAATAATACCAATGCTGTTATTAACATCAATGCTGTTATTAATATCAATGCTGTTATCAATAGCAATGCTGTTAATGCTGCCGTACTAATTTGATGGCCGATCTAAATACCGTTGCTTCCACCACGGCTGCTGGGTTAACAAGAATGTTGTCTTTTGTAGGCAGTAATGCCACTTTGCCGTATGCCAGCCCGTATATGCAATCACTATCGCAGCTCCCAGCCCCTGCACGAAAAATACCTTTTATTACTGTAAGAGAACCTGACCACTGACAAACGAACATCTTAATTATTTCCCCAGTTTGTTGTGCTTCTTTTACCCCAAAACAGAGTGGGCCAGCTTGATTAATATCTGTCCTAACCACACGACAGCATTCCTTTGCTATCCCGCGTAAACAATCTTGGTACTCGTAGTCTGACTTGCAGTCAATACGAACAAAAACAACCCTTTTTACCCGTTCTTATTTCCCTGTTTGTTACATCAACATTTCCGCGTGTTTCCTTGGGAACACCGCAGGGAAAGATTATGTTTTTAGCTCATTTTCTACGTGTTTGTGTCTATGTTTGTAACAGTAGATTCGAACTAAGATCACCAAGCGTGAATACAAGTCAGGGTTATCATTCATGCAAATAGAATGCTTTTGAAAGAGGTGATCTTCACCTCCTCATGCGACGTCTCAATGCAGGTAGAGGTGATTATCACCTCCTCATGCGACGTCTAAATGCAGGCAGAGGTGATTATCACCTCCTCATGCGACGTCTCAATGCAGGCAGAGGTGATTATCACCTCCTCATGCGACGTCTCAATGCAGGCAGAGGTGATCTTCACCTCCTCATACGACGTCTCAATGCAGGCAGAGGTGATTATCACCTCCTCATGCGACGTCTAAATGCAGGCAGAGGTGATTATCACCTCCTCATGCGACGTCTCAATGCAAGCAGAGGTGATCTTCACCTCCTCATGCGACGTCTCAATGCAGGCAGAGGTGATTATCACCTCCTCATGCGACGTCTCAATGCAGACAGAGGTGATCTTCCCCTCCTCATGCGATGTCTCAATGCAGGCAGAGGGGATTATCACCTCCTCATGCAACGTCTCAATGCAGGCAGGGGTGATTATCACCCTCTCGTACGACGTATGATTACAGGCAGAGGTGATTATCACCCTCTCATATGACGTATGATGAATTATAAGAAAAAAAATAACTTTGGAAGGTAAATATTCAACGGGAATATTAAATTGGTAAATCAATTACAAATATTATTGTAGGAGTAGCGAAAAAAAATTGTTATCCCTGTAT
>SDVV010006347.1:0-18519 GCA_016164225.1 Gammarus roeselii
GTAAACACCATCGACAGGGTGCATGTCCTAGGTTCGATCATTAATGACACTGTAAACACCATCGACAGGGTGCATGTCCTAGGTTCGATCATTAATGAAACTGTAAACACTATCGACAGGGTGCATGTCCTCGGTTCGATCATTAATGACACTGTAAACACTATCGACAGGGTACATGTCCTTGGTTCGATCAATAATGACTCTGTAAACACTATCGACAGGTTGCATGTCCTAGGTTCGATCATTAATGACACTGTAAACACTATCGACAGGGAGCATGTCCTAGGTTCGATCATTAATGACACTGTAAACACTGTCGACAGGTTGCATGTCATATGTTCTATCATTAATGACCCTGTAAACACTATCGACAGGGTGCATGTCCTAGGTTCTATCATTAATGACACTGTAAACACTATCGACATGGTGCATGTCCTAGGTTCGATCATTAATGACACTGTAAACACTATCGACAGGGTGCATGTCCTAGGTTCTATCATTAATGACACTGTAAACACTATCGACAGGGTGCATGTCCTAGGTTCGATCATTAATGACACTGCAAACACCATCGACAGGGTGCATGTTCGATATTCGATCATTAATGACACTGTAAACACTATCGACAGGGTACATGTTCTTGGTTCGATCATTAATGACACTGTAAACACTATCGACAGGGTTCATGTCCTAGGTTCTATTATTAATAACACTGTAAACACTATCGACAGGGTTCATGTCCTAGGTTCGATCATTAATGACACTGTAATCACTATCGACAGGGTGCATGTCCTAGGTTCGATCATTAATGACACTGTAAACACTATCGACAGGGTGCATGTCCTTGGTTCGATCATTAATGACACTGTAAACACTATCGACAGGGTGCATGTCCTAGGTTCGATCATTAATGATACTGTAAACACTATCGACAGGGTGCATGTCCTAGGTTCGATCATTAATGACACTGTAAACACTATCGACAGGGTGCATGTCCTTGGTTCGATCATTAATGACCCTGTAAACACTATCGACAGGGTGCATGTCCTAGGTTCTATTATTAATGACACTGTAAACACTATCGACAGGGTGCATGTCCTAGGTTCGATCATTAATGACTCTGTAAACACTATCGACAGGGTGCATGTTCTATGTTCGATCATTAATGACACTGTAAACACTATCGACAGGGTGCATGTCCTAAGTTCTATCATTAATGACACCGTAAACACTATCGACAGGGTGCATGTCCTAAGTTCTATCATTAATGACACTGTAAACACTATCGACAGGGTGCATGTCCTAGCTTCTATCATTAATGACACTGTAAACAGTATCGACAGGGTGCATGTCCTAGGTTCTATTTGCAGATGAAACAAAGTGGACTCGGCCGATAAAATGTCAATGATTTCGCTGAAAAAAATCAAAATTTGGTCCGCAATAAAAACTGGTTCACATCTTATAAGTTGACGCTAAATGTCGACAAAACGCAGGTTATGATATTCTTAACACACAGGTCGAATTGGTGAAAATGAGGCCCAAATCAAATCAAATCACAGGTCGAATGTAAAAGTCAATCAATTATATATGTGGCAGGAACAAAGTTTCTCGGTGTAATAGTAGACGGGAGACGTAACTGGAAGCGGTCATCAGCACACTCTCGGTTGCTAGCAGACCTGACCACACTCTGCTTCTCTTCTGTCAATATCATATTCTCCCATTGTCACATCATTTGCATTACCGATGCAGAGTTAATTTAGATAACTTTGAATCAATCACTTTACATTGATAACGATTTCTTCCTAAGTAATAATTCTACCTATATTCTTTGTAATAATACGGATTTACACGGATTAATCATCTCAGCAGTTCAGAGAAGCTTCACCTCAAAAATTGCAGAAGTAAAGGAAATGGATTCTTACGGCAAATTGAATACCTTGAAGCTATACTAAATCCAAAGGCGATTTGAAAGATTCATGATCATAAACGTTTGAAAAATTCTGGAAGGCTTCTCAGTAATTGATAATGAAAAAATTGCAATGAAAGTGATTATGAGAAATCATGCATGCAAGGATTGGCAGAATGTGCTATTTTAAAGTGCCAGACTGGACGGGCGGTGAAAAGAGGCATAAACCATAGCATTTAACAGCTTCACATGCCGGGCACCTCGGCTACAATCGAATGCCTCTGGAAACACGTGAGATCAAACGAGTGCTGCAATCGTCAGCCACAGCAAGCATCTTGAGGTTCAAAAACAGATTGGCCGAGCACCTCAGCTGTGTTACTGATAAGCCCCTAATGAATGGATACCCTCGCCGTGGAGACAACCCTCTACTCCGACGCATCGCCGAGACAGGATCTGACTGGCGAATGTGGCAGCAACATGCAAATGCTGATGCCGCAGCACGAGTGGAGAATATCCCCGCAGCTGTGGAATAGGTGGCAGCTACGCTGTGACCAGCTTTTTAGGGCGAAGACCCTCCAAGTATCAAAGTATCCAATACTCGTCAACACTAGCCGAACTTTTTCCAAAATTCTGAGCTGCCTAACTTGGAATTCGATTGCTACAGATATAGAAACGAATGGCAGTATATTGCAATAATAATAAATAAATAAAAAAGTTTATTCATACACAGATGGTATGTCATTCTTTTGAACAATCAATTTATACATCGTAAATCTAAGATCGGTGAAATGAACAAGATAAGAACCTGTAACTGAGTAATTGGAGCTGTGTGCGAGCGGTGGGAGGCATTTCACTCTCCTAGCTGAACATACGAACAAGACTCTTGCCGAGACATGTCACGACGAGAAAGCTGTCAGGGTTAAGTTTTAATGTGCACTATAAATATGCACTGTATTTCGTTGACAGAAGGTGTTCCGTTCTGACATTCGGATCTTTTATATAACAGTTAATTAGAGTGAGAATTGCTAATTTGGCTATACGCCTAATTCATTGGGTAGTGAAGAATGCGACGGTATGGTTGGGTCTATGTGAGACAGAGAGTCACTGACAAAACACAAACATGAAACGGAGAAAATATCATCAATATAATAAACAAAACAAAAAAAAGTTTCCTCGTGCACGCGCGGTGTGTTATTCTCGTGGAACAATAAGCTCTCTGTAACGTGTCACGAAGGAAGGGCTATCATGGTAGGTTTGAGGTTCACAACAAGTGTACGTAATATCCTGATGAAATAAGATGTTTCTATTTGACATTGATATATTTTGCATAGTAATTAGTATGAATTCTTTATTCAGACCCACAGCCTAATCAATGGAATAGTAAAGGATGCGACGATATGGGTGGATCTATGTGAGTTAGAGAACCACTGGCATAGTAAACAAATAAGGAAAAAAATGCATTCATACACCAACCAGTGAGGTATTTTTGTGGCACGGTAACAGAGTACACACCTTATGCACGAAGAAACATATATATCTACATTGCGTATAAAACAATTGTCCTCGACGGCACAGATAATTTATTTTAGGGCCAGAACGATGCGAAGCCAAGTCAATAGGGACAGGGAACGCTGAGGTGAAATTGCAAGATTCTGCAACAGAGCAGCCGTGTTTGAATTGGCAGCTGCTATTTGTACAAAGACATATAGAAAGAGAGACCTGAGAAACATAGTATGTGAGGTTATGTTAGTGTTTTGTTGACAGGGTGGTAGTGTTGATGCTCTGAGCGAGCAGGAAAATATAGTTTTACGTTACCACTTTTGCGTTAATCGGCATCGATTGTTTAACTCTGCCTGCCCCTGTCTGCGAGCAAGCAATAGAGTGGTACATTTCTGCTTGAAAGAAGATACGGTTACGCAATTCTGAATGTCAGCTGGTAGCTTGTTGAAGCTCTTTGGACCTGAAATTGTGGAAGCTTTGGCCCCAATCTCTGTTCTTGTGAACTCTGTGTAAACGTTATTTTCATTCCGTGTGGATCGTTGATGGGCCGCTTTTCGAGTTGTCAATACAACACCGTTGGAACAGGAGAGCTCGTTCTGAATTTTAAAAACTCGTACTGCTTCGCTCAGTTCTAGTCGTTCTTGAATGTTCAGCCACCCAAGTTTCGGTAGAATTGGTGTCACGTGACCGCTCTTTCTAAAGTTTCCATCGTGAGCTACTTTTGCGGTGAAGTTTATGCTGCTTTGAATATCTGAGAGTAATGTTTTCGTGCACTTACCCCAAATGGTGAGGCAGTAGATTAAATGTGGAAAAATCAGAGCATTGATAACGAGAAGTTTGGACTTGAAGTCGAGTTGTTTCTTCGTTCGACTGAGAAACATGAGTGTACCATTCAGTTTGGAGCAGAGCTTATCAACATGATGTCCAAAGGTCATATTGGGATCAAGCCCCACTCCCAGACTTTTGGCTTTGTTGTCAAGAGGGATTTTTGCGCCCATACAGTCGACAGCATAATTTTCGGCAACTCTGCGTGTGTTTGGTTTGGATCCCCGGATAATGCACTGCGTTTTACTTGTATTAACTTTAAGCCCATTTGAAGAATACCAATTATTTATGTGGGTCAGCGCTGTTTCTGCGTCCTTCTTCAGCTTCTCTAATTTGTTTGCTGGTCGAACGAACAGCAACTGAACATCGTCCGCGTATAATGCCATTCTGGCGCTGTCGAGAGGGTTTCCACAGTTTATGTCATTGATACGAAAACACGAAAACTATAATTCTACCTGTTTCATTGGTGCACAAAACAGTTCTTGAAGAGTTTCTTATTTCCTGTGTGCAATGGCCCTGTCGGCTATTTGTTATTCATCAGTGTCAATACAAGGATGTTTCCTCTCACTTATCTCCGTTCATTCACTGGCAATTGCCGTTAGCTCGACCTTGTAATAACCAGTTTAATTATGAGCCTCATTTGAATGACTCAGTGAAATGTCACAAGGTGCATATGTAACGTGACATCTTAACTATGAAATAAGCTTCAAAAATGATTTAATTTGTGTGCCAAATAGAACACCAATAAATGTAATACACAACATCATGTTGGACATTTTATACCTGACATTTCTTCACTAATGGTCAGTGTAAACTGTTTACAGTAATAATTAAGTAATGTCAGTTCAACTTATTTTTTTCAAACCAAATTCTTTGATGCAACATTTTCTCTTGTATTAAGATATTAACAAGGGAGAATAGAGAGCGTCCGTCAGCAATGAACGTTGGTGTGAGAGGTGTAGAGGTCAATTTATATGCTACCTTTAGTTATAAGTTGATATTAAGTATATTCAAGTTGAAACTGTTTTATTCAGAACAGGTCACGCGGACGCAGACACGATACATATCGTCTGTGAATTTAGATAATTGTTAGTTTTTAACACGTTCTTTTACATTGTAATAAAGAATTCCCTGCCCCCTCTCCTTATATAATGACCAGACCCGTCAAAGTTCTGGAAAGGAAACCGCCTTGTCTTCGCGAGGCAAGTGAATTTGAGATAACACTGTAGTTGCCGTACTTGGAGTGTAGGTAAAGGCTATTTATCTACAGGGGGACACATCTCCTTCCTATAGGCCATATCAGGAGGACACCTCCACGAAGATACCCCAAGAGGATACCACTACGAAGACACTCCTATGAGGACATTGCAATGAGGTCACCCTCATGAGGACTTCCCCACGAGGACACCTCTGTTGAGGGCACCTCAACAGGGACAAGCCCTCGAGGGCACCCCAGCGAAGACAACCCCACGAGGACACCCCAAGAGAAAACCCACATGAGGAGGACACCCCACGATGACACCCACACGAGGACCCCCCACGAGGGTATTTCCTCTGCATACCATCATTATGAATATCATCAGATAACCAGGAATGTTGGAGCTGATAGATGGTATCACCGGCACTCGCTGACGTAGCAACAAATGTATCTATTACTTTGAAGGTGAGGCGGTGGGGGAGGGGAGTTAGTGGGTGAGAGGATACAAGCTTTGCTTGTCAAGCGGTGCAGATACCACGGATGGATGAACGTATCTTGGCATCAGTGAAAGTTTGGGTGACTTTTCAGGGCCTGCTCTAGACCTCACCTCCTCAAAGTGACGGCACCATCACAATTGGCGATCTGGGCGAGCGAGAGAAGTGTTTCAACTGGCCGAGCGAGAGAAGTGTACCAACTTGAAGAGCGAGAGAAGTGTACCATCTGAACGAGCGAGAGAAGTGTACCATCTAGAAGAGCGAGAGAAGTGTACTATCTGACTGGACGAGCGAGAGAAGTGTACCAACTAGAAGAGCGAGAGGAGTGTACTATCTGACTGGACGAGCGAGAGAAGTGTACCATCTGAGCGAGCGAGATAAGTGTACCAAATGGACGAGCGAGAGAAGTGTTTCAACTCGACAATCGAGAGAAGTAGGCCAACTGGGCGAGAGAGAGAAGTATACCATCTGGGCGAGCGAGAGAAGTGTACCAACTGGCCGAGCGAGAAAAGTGTACCATCTGAGTGAGCTAGAGAAGTGTACCAACTGGAAGAGCGAGAGAAGTGTACCAACTGGACGAGCGAGAGAAATTAACCAACTGGACAATCGAGAAAAGTGTACCAACTGGGCGAGGGAGAGAAGTGTACTAACTGGGTGAGCGAGAGAAGTGTACCAACTAGGCAAGCGAGAGTAGTGTGCCAACTGGGAGAGCGAGAGAAGTGTACCGACTGGGTGAGCGAGAGAAGTATACCAACTGGGCGAGCGAGAGAAGTGTACCAACTAAGCGAGCGAGGGAAGTGTCCCAACTGGGCGAGCGAGAGAAGTGTAGCAGCTGGGTGAGCGAGAGAAGTGTACCAACTGGGCGAGCGAGAGTAGTGTACCAACTGGGCGAGCGAGAGAAGTGTCCCAACTGGGCGGGCGAGAGAAGTGTACCGACTGGGCGATCAAGAGAAGTGTACCAACTAGGCGAGCGAAAGAAGTACCAACTGGGTGAGCGAGAGAAATATACCAACTGGGCGAGCGAGAGTAGTGTATCAACGGGGAGAGCGAGAGAAGTGTACCAATTGGGCGAGCGAGAGAAGTGTACTAACTGGGCGAGCGAGAGAAGTGTCCCAACTGGGCGGGCGAGAGAAGTGTACCCACTGGGCGAACAAGAGAAGTGTACCAACTAGGCGAGCGAGAGAAGTACCAACTGGATGAGCGAGAGAAGTGTACCCACTTGGCGAGCGAGAGTGGTGTACCAACTGGGAGCGCGAGAGAAGTGTACCGGGCGAGCGAGAAAAGTGTACCAACTGGGCGAGCGAGAGAAGTGTCCCAACTGGGCGAGCGAGAGAAGTGTACCAACTGGACGAACAAGAGAAGTGTGCCAACTAGACGAGCGAGAGAAGTGTACCAACTGGGCGAGCGAGAGTAGTGTAGCAACTGGGTGAGCGAGAAGTGTGTACCAACTGGGCGAGCAAGAGTAGTGTACCAACTGGGAGAGCGAGAGTGTATCAACTGGGCGAACGCGAGTAGTGTACCAACTGGGCGAGCGAGAGGAGTATACCAACTGGACGAGCGAGAGAAGTGTACCAACTGGGTGAGCGAGAGAAGTGTCCCATCTGGGCGAGCGAGAGAAGTGTAGCAACTGGGCGAGCGAGAGGAGTGTACCATCTGGGTGAGCGAGAGATGTACCAACTGGGTGAGCGAGAGAAGTGTACCAACTGGGCGAGTGAGAGTAGTGTAGCAATTGGGCGAGCGAGAGAAGTGTACCAAGTGGGCGGGCGAGAGTAGAGTACCGACTGGGTGAGCGCGAGTAGTGTACCAACTGGGCGAGTGAGAGGAGTGCACCAACTGGGCGAGCGAAAGGAGTGTACCAAGTGGGTGAGCGAGAGGAGTGTACCAACTGGGAGAGCGAGAGAAGTGTACCAACTTGGCGAGCGAGAAAAGTGTATCAACTGGGCGAGCGAGAGAAGTGTCCCAACTGGGTGAGCGAGAGGAGTGTACCAGCTGGGCGAACAAGTGAAGTGTACGAACTAGACGAGTGAGAGGAGTGTACCAACTGGGTGAGCGAGAGAAGTTTACCAACTGGGCGAGCGAGAAAAGTGTCCCAACTGGGCGAGCGAGAGAAGTGTAGCAATTGGGCGAGCGAGAGCAGTGTACCATCTGGGTGAGTGAAAGAAGTACCAACTCGGTGAGCGTACTTCGTTCGCCCAGTTGGTACACTTCTCTCGCTCGCCCAGTCGGGACACTTCTCTCGCTCGCCCAGTTGGGACACTCCTCTCGCTCACCCAGTTAATACACTCCTCTCGCTGGACAATTGGTACACTTCTCTCACCCGCCCAAATGGTACACTCCTCTCGCTCGCCCAGTTGCTACACTTCTCTCGCTCGCCCAGTTGGGACACTTTTCTCGCTCGCCCAGTTGGTGAACTTCTCTCGCTCGCCCAGTTGGTACACTCCTCACGCTCGTCCAGTTGGTACACTTCACTTGTTTGCCCAGTTGGTACACTCCTCTAGCTCGCCCAGTTGAGACACTTCTCTCGCTCGCCTAGTTGGTACACTTCTCTCGCTCGCCCAGTTGGTACACTTCTCTCGCTCTCCCAGCTGGTACACTCCTCTCGCTCGCCCCGTTGGTACACTTCTCTCGCTTGCCCATTTGGTACACTCCTCTCACTCGCCCAGCTGGTACACTTCTCTTGCTCTCCCAGTTGCTACACTTCTCTCGCTCGCCAAGTTGGTACACTCCTCTCGCTCGCCCAGTTGATACACTCCTCTCGCTCGCCCAGTTGGTACACTTCTCTCGCCCGCCCAGTTGGTACGCTTCTCCTGCTCACCCAGTTGGTACACTTCTCTTGCTCTCCCAGTTGGTACACTGCTCTCGCTCGCCTAGTTGGGACACTTCTTTCGCTCGTCCAGTTGGTACACTTCTCTAGCTCGCCCAGTTGGTACACTTTTCCCGCTCGCTCGTCCAGTTGGTAAACTTCTCTCGCTCGTCCAGTTGGAACACTCCTCTCGCTCGCCCAGTTGATACACTCCTCTCGCTCACCCAGTTGGTACACTTCTCTCGCCCGCCCAGTTGGGACACTTCTCTTGCTCACCCAGTTGGTACACTTCTCTTGCTCTTCCACTTGGTACACTGCTCTCGCTCGCCTAGTTGGTACACTTCTCTCGCTCACCCAGTTGGTATACTCCTCTCGCTCTCCCAGTTGCTACTCTTCTCTCGCTCGCCAAGTTGGTACACTCCTCTCGCTCGCCCAGTTAATACACTCCTCTTGCTCGCCTAGTTGGTACACTTCTCTCGCCCGCCCAGTTATGACACTTCTCTCGCTCGCCCAGTTGGAACACTTCTCCCGCTCGCTCGCCCAGTTGGTACACTTCTCTTGCTCGCCCAGTTGGTACACTTCTCTCGCTCGTCCAGTTGATACACTCCTTCCGATCGCCCAGTTGGTACACTACTCGCGTTCGCCGAGTTGGTACACTCTTGCTCTCCCAGTAGGTACACTTCTCTCGCTCGCCCAGTTGGGACACTTCTCTCGCCCGCCCAGTTAATACACTTCTCCCGCTCGCTCGCCCAGTTGGTACACTTCTCTTGCTCGCCCAGTTGATACACTCCTCTCGCTCGCCCAGTTGGTACACTACTCGCGTTCGTCCAGTTGGTACACTCTCGCTCTCCCAGTAGGTACACTACTCTCGCTCGCCCAGTTGGTACACATCTCTCGCTCACCCAGTTGCTACACTACTCTCGCTTGCCCAGCTGGTACACTACTTTCGCTCGTCCAGTTGGTACACCCTCGTCTGTGGAGATTGGTGTCAGCCTCACTCCAGTAAAGGAAGAGGACAAGGGGGAAAAGAATGCAACATTTAATGGTTATCAACGCTGCATATCAACTTCAAATTGGTGGTCCATTAGATCCATGAAAAACAAGGGTAAAACGTATTTTCCTATATTTTAAATAATCGACTAGCTTCTTGGTTAGTCAAATTCTCCTACCTGATCCCATGATGTTCATATTGATGTTTAAGTTTAAAATATGTCAAAGTGCTTTTCATTCAGGTTGAAAAACTATCGACGCCACTCATGCACCACAAGCAATTGCTGAGAATTGATAAGGTAGGTCCGGCGACATCAAACAAGTAGAGAAGATGTATGAGTGTTAGACGTGTTGCCAACTTTTCCTCTATCAGTGAGATCCGTAATGCATTTCATTGTGTTTCCCCTCTCTGTATTGTGCTCCCCCTCACTTTATTGTGTTTCCCCTCACTTAATTTTGTTTCCCCTCACTTTATTGTGTTTCCCTTCACCTAATTGTGTTTCCCCTCACTTTATTGTGTTTCCCCGCACCTTATTGAGTTTCCCCTCACTTCATTGCGTTTCCCCTCACTTTATTGTGTTTATCCTCACCTAATTGTGTTTCCCCTCACTTTATTATGTTTCCCCTCACTTCATTGTGTTCCCCTCTTTTTATTGTGTTTCCCCTCGCTATATTGTGAATAATCTTACTTTATTGTGTTTCCCCTCACTTTATTGTGTTTCCCCTCACTTCATTGTGTTCCCCTCATCTTATTGTGTTTCCCCTCACTTCATTGTGTTCCCCTCTTTTTATTGTGTTTTCCCTCACTGTATTGTGATTAATCTCACTTCATTGTGTTATCCTCTTTTTATTGTGTTTCCCCCCACTGTATTGTGATTAATCTCACTGTATTGTGTTTCCCCTCAATTCACTGACGTTTATACAAGCAATAACTCCACCCAGGTGAGTCACTTTGTGAAGAACAATTGGAAAATTGTTTTTCTAATGTCGAAGACAAACGTCAACAGATCTTTGTGAATGTGAGTTTACATAGATTGTCGTTCACATTATTTTTCAATTTAATTATGTTACCGAAGTGTTGGATAGAGCTTGACAAACTCATTAGAAGTGGCCTTACTATCCTGTCACCTTACTAAATACTGTTACCTCACTATCCTGTCACCTTAATAAATACTGTCACCTTTCTATCCTGTCACCTTACTAAATACTGTCACCTTCCTATCCTGTCACCTTACTAACTACTGTCACCTTACTATCCTGTCACCTTACTAAATACTGTCACCTTCCTATCCTGTCACCTTACTAAATACTGTCACCTTACTATCCTGGGACAAATGCCCTCGTTGTCATGGCATTAATTTTTACTGGTCACTTTCAATTGGTTGCAAACGCACTTAGGTGATATTTTGTCCTCGGTAATGGATAGGAAACATCGATGTGGGGGACCGTAACATATTTTTTCCCGCACGCGCCTTGAAAATGATGTATCCAAGTTCATTTTCATTTAGAGTTGCATATTCAGGTGGTAGATAATTCTTCAGACATGCCTACCTCGAGTCAGGCGTGCGCTGAAGGCAACTCAAGACTTCTTTGACGCTATTTCTGTTCCGAGTGCGAAGAGCATGGAAAGAAATTCTATTACCTTTGTTCTAAAAAGCTGCTAACTATTGTGTTATTTGATTCCGAATGACCACTAAACGTGGTATCTAAGATACATTCCCTGATGACGTGGCTGTTATTTTATTAAGTTAAATCATTTTTAAATTTCACGGTCGGACGATTTGACGATCAAAAGGGAAAAGTTATACTTCCTTTCCCTATTTTTTTTAATTACTCAGTATTAGCAGTTCCATTGATGGGCGTAATTATTTGACGATGTTTGAATTTGACTGTTGCTAAGATACCAGACAGAAGTACCAAAGATACCAGACAGAGGTATCAAAGATACCAGACAGAAGTGTCGAAGATACCAGACATGAGTATCAAATATACCAGACAGAATTATAAAATATACCAGACAGACGAATCAATGATACCAGACAGAAGTATCAAGGAAATCAAATAGAAGTATCAAAGATACCAGACAGAAGTATCAAAGATACCAGACAGAAGTTTCAGAGATACCAGACAAAAGTTCCAAAGAACCCAGATGGAAGTTTCGAAGATACCAGACATAAGAATCATATATACCAGACAGAATAATAAACGATACCAGACAGAATAATAATAGATACCAGACAGAGGTATCAAAGATAACAGACAAGGATCAAAGATACCAGACAGTGGTATCATTTATCATAAACAGATTCCATGAATATCATAGTCATAAAATCAATCGTATTCTTGTAAAAAATAATATTTTTGGTGCAGAATCATTCATATTCTTGAATCATATAGTTATTAGGGGTATAAAATCATTCAAATTCTTAACAATCTGTGTTACCAGTAAACTAGGCACATTGCGAGGGAATTCAACTGGAGACATTGGGCGACCATAACAGAGTGAAGAGTGTCTGAAGCCAGAGCTGTAGACACTCTTAGTGCAGGATTATTGGATGCAACTGGAGTCATTCCCATTGGATGTTGTTCATGATCTAGAGTCATTGCTATTGGGCGGAGTTTATCGAAGGATGTTGTTCATGAACTAGAGTCATAGCTAGTGGGCGGAGTGTGTCACAGGATGTTGTTCATAAACTAGAGTCATAGCTATTGGGCGGAGTGTGTCACAGGATGTTGTTCATAAACTAGAGTCATAGCTATTGGACGGAGTGTGTCACAGGATGTTGTTCATAAACTAGAGTCATACCTATTGGGCAAAGTGTGTCACAGGATGTTGTTCACGATCTAGAGTCATTGCTATTGGGCGGAGTGTGTTACAGGATGTTGTTCATGATCTAGAGTCATAGATATTGGGCGAGTGTGTCATAGGATGTTGTTTATGGTCTTGAGTCAAAGCTATTGGGCAGAGTGTGTCACAGGATGCTGTTCATGACCTTGAGTCAAAGATATTGAGCGGCGTGTGTTAAAGGATGTTGTTCATGATCTTGAGTCGAAGCTATTGGACGAAGTGTGTCACATGGTGTTGTTAATGATCTTGAGTCAAAGCTATAGGACGGAGTGTGTCACAAGATGTTGTTCATGATATTGAGTCAAATCCATTGGGCAGAGTGTGCCACAGGATGTTGTTCATGATCTTGAGTCAAAGCTATTAGGCAGAGTGTGTCACAGGATGTTGATCATGATCTTGAGTCAAAGCTATTGGGCGGAGTATGTCACAGGATGTTGGTCACAGAATGTTGATCATGATCTTGAGTCAAAGCTATTGGGCAGATTGTGTCACAGGATGTTGATCATGATCTTGAGTCAAAGATATTGGACAGAGTGTGTCACAGGATGTTGATGATGATCTTGAGTCTATTAGGCAGAGTGTGTCACAGGATGTTGATGATGATCTTGAGTCCAAGCTATTGGGCAGAGTGTGTCACAGGATGTTGATCATGATCTTGAGTCAAAGCTATTGGGCAGAGTGTGTCACAGGATGTTGGTCATGATCTTGAGTCAAAGCTATTGGGCAGAGTGTGTCACAGGATGTTGATAATGACCTTGAGTCAAAGCTATTGGGCAGAGTGTGTCGCAGGATGTTGATGATCTTTAGTCAAAGCTACTGGGCAGAGTGTGTCACAGGATGTTGATGATGATCTTGAGTCTATTGGGCAGAGTGTGTCACAGGATGTTGATCATGACCTCGAGTCAAAGCTATTGTGCAGAGTGTGTCACAGGATGTTGATCATGACCTTGAGTCAAAGCTATTGGGCAGAGTGTGTCACAGGATGTTGATCATGACCTCGAGTCAAAGCTATTGTGCAGAGTGTGTCACAGGATGTTGATCATGACCTTGAGTCAAAGCTATTGGGAAGAGTGTGTCGCAGGATGTTGATGATCTTTAGTCAAAGCTACTGGGCAGAGTGTGTCACAGGATGTTGATGATGATCTTGAGTAAAAGCTATTAGGCAGAGTGTGTCACAGGATGTGACACATTTGGACGGAGCGCGTCTTATGAAGTTGTTCTCGATAGTTTTCGGCAAGCATTGTGGAAAAATAAGTGGTAATTTGGGAGTCCTTTGATACCCTTTGGTGTTGGTCTCTTGTCGCCCTCCTTTGGTGATGGTCTCTTGTCCTCCTCCTTTGATGGTGGTCTCTTGTCGTCCTCCTTTGGTGATGGTCTCTTATCGTCCTCCTTTGGTAATGGTCTCTTGTCGTCCTTCTTTAGCGATGGTCTCTCGTTGTCCGCCTTTGGTGATTGTCTCTTGTCATCCTCCTTTGGCGATGGTCTCTCGTCGTCCTCCTTTGGTGATGGTTTCTTGTCGTCCTCCTTTGGTGACGGTCTCATGTCGTCCTCCTTTGGTGATGGTCTCTTGCCGTCCTTCTTTGGGAATAGTATCTTGTCGTCCTCCTTTGGTGATGGTCTCTTGTCGTCCTTCTTTGGTGATGGTCTCTTGTCGTCTTCCTTTGGTAATGGTCTCTTGTCGTCCTCCTTTTGCGATGGTCTATTGGCGTCCTCCTTTGGTGATGGTCTATTGGCGTCCTCCTTTGGTGATGATTTCTTGTCGTCCTCCTTTGGTGATGATATCTTGTCGTCCTCCTTGGTGATGGTCTCTTGTCGCCCTCCTTTGGTGATTGTCTCTTGTCGTCCTCCTTTGGTGATGGACTCTTGTCGCCCTCCTTTGGTGATTGTCTTTTGTCGTCCTTCTTTGGTAATGGTCTCTTGTCGTCCTCATTTGATACTGGTCTCTTGTAATCCTCCTTTGGTGATGGTCTCTTGTCGTCCTCCTTTGGTGATGGTCTCTTGTCGTCCTCCTTTGGTAATGGTCTCTTGTCGTCCTACTTTGGTGATGGTTTCTTGTCGTCCTCCTTTGGTGATTGTCTCTTTTCGTCCTCCTTTGGTTATTGTCTCTTGTCGTCCTCCTTTGGTAATGGTCTCTTGTCGTCCTCCTCTGGTGATTGTCCCTTGTCGTCCTCCTTTGGTGGTGGTTTTTATCGTCCTCCTTTGGTAATGGTTTTTTGTCGTCCTCCTTTGGTGGTGGTCTCTTGTCGTCCTCCTTTGGTGATGGTCTCTTGTCGTCCTTCTTTGGTAATGGTCTCTTGTCGTCCTCCTATGGCGATGGTCTCTTGTCGTCCTCCTTTGGTGATGGTCTTTTGTCGTCCTTCTTTGGTGATGGTCTCTGGTCGTCCTCCTTTGGTAATGGTCTCTTGTCATCCTCCTCTGTTGATTGTCTCTTGTCGTCCTCCTATGGTGATTGTATCTTGTCGTCCTCTTTTGGTAATGGTCTCTTGTCGTCCTCCTCTGGTGATGGTCTCATGTCGTCCGCCTACGGTGATACTTTTTTGTCGTCCTCATTAGGGAATGGTCTCTTGTCGAACCCTTATGGCGATGGTTTCTTGTCGTTCTCCTTTGGTGATGGTCTCTTGTCGTCCTCCTTTGGTAATGGTCTCATGTCGTCCTTCTTTGGTGATGGTCTATTGTCGTTTTTCTTTGGTGATGGTCTCTTGTCTTCCTCCTTTGGTGATTGTCTCATGTCGTCCTTCTTTGGCGATGGTCCCGTGTCTGCCTCCTTTGTTGATTATCTCTTGTCGTCTTCCTGTGGTGATTGTCTCTTGTCCTCCTTCTTTGGTGATGGTCTCTTGTCGTCCGCCTTTGGTAATGGTCTCTTGTTGCCCTCCTTTGGTGATGGTCTCCTGTCCGCCTATGGTGGTTGTCTCTTGGTAATGGTCTCTTGTCGCCCTCCTTTGATACTGGTCTCTTGTCGTCCTCCTTTGGTGATGGTCTCTTGTCGTTCTCCTTTGGTGATGGTCTCTTATCGTTCTCCTTTGGTGATGGTCTCGTGTTGTCCTCCTTTGGTGATTGTCTCATGTCGTCTTCCTTTGGTGATTGTCTCTTGTCGTCCTCCTCTGGTGATTGTCTCTTGTTGTCCTCCTTCGGTTATGGTCTCTTGTCGCCCTCCTTTGGTGATGGTCTCTTGTCGTCTTCCTC
This sequence comes from Gammarus roeselii, assembly GCA_016164225.1. NCBI lineage: Eukaryota > Metazoa > Arthropoda > Malacostraca > Amphipoda > Gammaridae > Gammarus > Gammarus roeselii. The sequence goes on from SDVV010006347.1 coordinate 15,748, forward strand.
TGGTGATTGTCTCGGGTCGGCCTCTTTTGGTGATTGTCTCTTGTTGGCCTCTTTTGGTAATGGTCTCTTGTCGTCCTCCTCTGGTGATGGTCTCATGTCGTCCTCCTTCAGTGATACTTTTTTGTCATCCTCCTTAGGGAATGGTCTCTTGTCGACCCCCTATGGCGATGGTCTCTTGTCGTTCTTCTTTGGTAATGGTTTCATGTTGCCCTTCTTTGGTAATGGTCTCTTGTCGTCCTCCTTTGGTGATGGTCTTTTGTCGTTCTCCTTTGGTGATGGCCTCATGTCGTCCTCCTTTGGTGATGGTGTCTTGTTGTCCGCCTATGGTGGTGGTCTCTTGTCGTCCTCCTTTGGTGATGGTCTCATGTCGTCCTCCTTTGGAGATGTCTCTTATCGTCCTCCTTTGGTGATGGTCTCTTGTTGTCCTCTTCTGGTGATTGACTCTTGTTGTCCTTCTTTGGTGATGGTCTCTTGTCGTCCTCCTTTGGTGATGGTATCTAGTCGTCCTCCTGTGGTGATGGTCTCTAGTCGTCCTCCTGTGGTGATAGTCTCAAGTCATCCCCTTCATTGATGGTCTCTTGTCGTCCCTAGCATCATTGTTCCACGGCTTCTCGAGCACTGGCATCACAACATGGCACTCAATCAATGCGGCCGACCCTTCAAAGCAAGTCTTCACCGAAGGAAGAATACTACTATCACCTTTGAAATTGAGGCTGTCAACAAACATCATCTACTGCAAGTCTTGGAACAATGAGAAGCAAAGAGTTCCATGTTGTAAGTAAGGCAGATTCAGAATTAAAGATTCTCACGTGCAACCCGCAGCACTGTTCGCCTAGAATAAAAATCAATGCCTGGTTTACGGTCCGCCAAGCAGATAGATTTTTCCATGTGACGGTACCGACCAAAACCTGTTTTCGATGTCAGGAGACGATGCATAATGTCTGAAGGTCTGTGGGCATAGCAGGCCGATGCAGGGCAGCGATACCATGTCCTGCCGCACGCTCTGTTCTCCAGCTGGCTATTGAGAGATCCGTATCAGTGATACGATACCGGTGGTTGTGTGTCGTCATGTCCGCAACGGTGTTCTTATGCAAACTGCCGTCTTCCAGGTTGCGTAAGAGTTTGAAACCGGCGTGCATGCGTCATGTTTGGAAGGATGCATGTCTGCAAGCGTGTGTGGGTGGAGGGTCGGGGGGAATAAAGTGTGGTTGCCAAACAGGATGATCCGAGGCTGCACTGCTACATAAAAGTATTGACTAATTACGTTTGGAAGTATTTGACAGCGATCAATGAATACCACAGTTTGTGGTGATCACAATTTCTCTCAGTGCTCTACACTGTGGAAAAATGTGTATACTTCTGTTCATAGTAACATTATAGACGTCAGGCTGATCATCCTCGACCTCGCGGATCATCATATAAACGTCAGGTCAGTCATTCTCGACTTCGCGGATCATCATATAAACGTCATGCCAATCATTCTCGTCCTCGCGGATCACCATTCAAACGGCAGGCCAATCATACTCGACCTCACGGATCATCATATAAACGTCAGGCCAGTCATACTCGACCTCGCGGATCATCATATAAACGGCAGGCCAATCATACTCGACCTCGCGGATCATCATATAAACGTCAGGCCAATCATACTCGACCTCGCGGATCATCATATAAACGTCAGGCCAGTCATACTCGACCACGCGGATCGCCATATGAACGTCAGGCTAGTCATACTTGACCACGCGGATCATCATATAAACTTCAGGCCAGTCATACTCGTCCTCGGAATCACGCTCGTACAGTGTGGTTGGTCCAATGCGTTCTGTTGGGTCTTCGTCTCACGAGAAAAAATGCTTAAAGAGGAATAGATTAAATTAAGGGGCTCATCTGCGCTTGAACGCTGACGCGAGCCTTAGTGGGGCTCATCTGAACCGGAGCACTGACGCGAGCCTTAGTGGGGCTCATGTGAGCCGGAGCGCTGACGCGAGCCTTAGTGGGGCTCACCTGGGCCGGAGCGCTGACGCGAGCCTTAGTGGGGCTCATCTGCGCTTGAGCGCTGACGCGAGCCTTAGTGGGGTTCATCTGAGCCGGAGCGCTGACGCGAGCCTTAGTGGGGCTCATCTGCGCTTGAACGCTGACGCGAGCTTTAGTGGGGCTCATCTGGGCCGGAGCGCTGACGCGAGCCTTAGTAGGGCTCATCTGCGCTTGAACGCTGACGCTAGCCTTAGTGGGGCTAATCTGGGCCGGAGCGCTGACGCGAACCTTAGTGGGGCTCATCTGCGCTTGAGCGCTGACGCGAGCCTTAGTGGGGCTCATCTGGGCCGGAGCCCCGATGTGAGCTTTAGTGAGTTCCCCATAAGCACGATGTTCATGAATTCTGATGGGTGCACTTTGGTATGTACGAACACCATAACCTTTACAAATTGAAATTTGTTTGCATTTTGATAGTAGTATGTTTGCTCTCTTGTGCCTGCGGAAATCATACCTGAGTATTTTATTTATAATTAAAATTACCTCTCTGTATACATGTTTGTTTCTATGCTTTGATTATTGTAACAAAAGACATTATAATATCAATTTCGATGATGATAATACATAAATATGTATGTATATGTATATATGTATATATATAAACATATATAAATATACATAAATATATATAATATATGTATATATATATACATAAATAGTGTATGTATGTAATCATATACATATATATATGTATATATATGTATATATATACATATATATATATATATGTATATACTTATA
>SDVV010006348.1:0-18518 GCA_016164225.1 Gammarus roeselii
TATATATATGTTCATATTTTATTCAGAACTCTTTTTCGTAACCTCATATGTGATGGGGATTTACGAACAGTTAGTGAACGGTTTCATCGCTGAATGGACGGACGCCGTAAATAGAATGTCAAATGTGGCGATGTACCATCGGAGAGCAATAAACTCGGAAATCAGTATGTGCGATCCATGTCACATTCAGCTCCTGTATAACGTGACTACATAATGCTATCAGGTTGATATTGAAGGTGGTTTACCATAAGTGAATCTTGGGGTAAGTTGAGTTACTCTGGCAGGATTTCTCTCAAACTGATCCCAAAACTACGCCTCGGCTACACGAATTAGGGTAACACTTCTAGGTACAATGGGGAACAACATGGGTACGTTCAAATCGATTTTGTAATGAAACATCACAATTTCAGACTACGATATTCTTGTATAATTTTGTCTAGAAGCGTACTTCTTAGTAAAAAAGACTTGCCACAAATACTTTCCCAACCCCACGAATGACATACCACATAATAATTCAGAAGTAAGCAAACCGTGAGCACACAAAGCTTAGAGACAAGACATAAAACAGCTGATGCCCTTCAACCCATCAAGGACTTTCCTGCGTCCCATGATCCTACAATTTCCAGGATTACGTGCAGAGTTACTCTGATTTTCCAATTTCACGTTTCCGCTGCGTTTCTGGATCTCTAGAGTCAAACAAATCCACCTAGGCAAGACTATTTCATAAGTGATAAGGTAAGTGGAGTAACTCCACTTACCACTGACAAACCCCCTTATTGTGATACCAAGCACACTCATCAATGGTAAGGATCATGATAGGCGGCGGATATCGTGCAATTTATGAATTGATATTACATCAATGGGTTAAAAAGGGAACAGACAAACAATTATCATGAAATGGGACTCCTGTAGTCACTACCAAAAGAACTATATACGGTGCACGCTGCACGCAGAAAAATAGTGAAGGATTCATTAAATAACATTCGCTCCCTATTTCAAAAGGTATCTCACATTTGATCCGAGCAAAGATGTAATTGTAGACTCGTTGGCAAATTTCTTACATAAGATTGAACTGCGTTTTATCGTGAGGGGTAAAAACAACGACGAAGAGTGAGAATTAGTGCTAACTTTGTCGCTCATTCCAGTTTCAGACAGCTGCTGCCGCTGAGAATGTCTGAAGGTGCTGCTGAGCATCTCTGCGAGTGCTACTTCCTCTGAGCATCTTTGCAGGCGCCGCTGCGAATTTCTACATGTACACCGAGCATCTCTGCAGGTGCCGCTGAGCATCTCTGCAGGTGCCGCTAAGCATCCCCCAGGTGTCGCTGAGTATCTCTCTCTGTTTTGCTGAAAATCCATAAGAAGCTCTACTGAGCATCTCTGTATACTGAGCATCTGTGTGTATAGGGGCTGCGCCAGAGATTTAACCATACTTTGATTGCATTTATTATTGATGCTTACCAGATAATTGAATTGTCCGGGTATGAGTTCATGGTACAGGTTATATTCATTTCCTTTATCAAAACACAAAACATAGTAAGTTACACATCATTGTCAAATTACATCGTGTCCTAGACTATGAGAAATTGTATTATGATAATTAGATCTTTACGAAATATCATATAGAATGGGATAGGGACATCAACATGTAAAACACTGAAGATATCTTAATTGTTTCAACCAAATTCGGCATCAGACTGCCAGACGAAAATTTGTAATGAAACGAAAGAGCTCCAGCTAGAAAAATCAGAGTTAGAGTGAGACCTTCTGTCTGAAAATGCCTTGCAGTTTTCACTTCCGACAGATGAAGAAACAGTCCGCGTTTGAGCAGAAGACAGTTGCAAGAAGGAAGGAGATGCTTTTCGTCAAGCAAGCGCAGCGCCCTGAGCTGTCCGGCTCACCAGCGCCCCAAAGGGCAGCTTGATTTAATGTGGATTGTTCAGCAGCCCATATGAACACGTTGCTTGCATCACGTAGTCGTTTCAGGTTCACCCGGTAATCATTGGTCACGTGTTCTGGAGAGAAAATACACAATTTCGTGGAATTAATACTCTGTGGTTTTTGCTCAGTGCAACTTTCGGCGCATATGGTTGCTCAGGCTTTCTCTTGCATGTTCGTAGTCTTTAGTTTTTTTTAGAAGGATTAACCAAGATATAGTTTATTTGTTATATTTTCTTATTGCAAATAATATGCTCTTTTACGTTTTGCGACATAATCTATAGATATTTGATATAAACTGTAGAAGCTCAATTTTTACACCATCGTGTATTAGATCACGCTCAGCTGTGGTGATGACGTCTTATATATTTTCTAGATTGAAGGGGTTTGTGGTTGACACAATAACAGACTAACAATCATTAAATCACTCACGGTAAGTTAGTGGGGTCATTCGCAATCAAGAAGGAATTTCATAGTACAAGCTCAAGTGTCACACTAACTTTTTGTTTTTATTTAAATATGTGACTCATTGTGGTGCAGCCAAAATTTGAGAGCGGTTGGACTAACGGGTTTTTCGAGATTTTGCTCGTGAAGTTTGAGGTTTCGACGCCACTAACTGGTTTCTTAACATTTTTTGTTGTAGAAAACAGTTTACGAAGATGCAAACCTTCAACTTCAACTCAGTTATGTACTGTATCTCATTGTTGCATGTATTCAAGTGGCAATAGCGACGATTGAACAAATATTAACTATTGAAAGTTTTTAAACAAGTATTTGGGTACAAATATGTCTTTTATAGGAAACGGATAGTTGCCAATATGATTTTGACGACAATTATTTATAACATGAGGATTCTCCTGTTGAAGACGGATATAATACGCATTTCTTGCCGAAATTTGTATTGAAAAAGTTACTTTCCTAGAAGTTTTAAATATTTGCTATCTAAGTTCATTATATTTCAGTCAATTGAGTAACCGATGACAAAGCTGCATACTTCAGTTTTCATAATAATTTAACTATTGAATCGTGTCTGCAAAAATTATGCAAATATTTTGTATAAAGCTAGGTTAGGCTTTTCAGCTTTGGGACGTTTCTGTGAATCAATGATCATCTCATCACCATTTAAAATTTGATTAGAGTCCCAAGGCTTTCTATTGCACTGGATTCGATGTCCTTCTGGCACCGAACGTTCATCAACATATAAAGTTCGCCTTGTAGTAGTCACAAATTTTACGGATATTATTTCGTTAGTTTGAATTGAGCGTTTGATACCAAACTGCAAGTTTTTAGTACCAAGAAGCGGAGATCTCCCACTGTCACGGTTACCATAGCTAATGAACTGTGTATTTGAAAGAGTGAACAGATCTAGGATTTTGTTCATGGTATCGTTCAACCAGCTAAGTTCTGCATTCAAGTCATCGAATGAAGTGTAACTTGCTATCTTTTGCTATCAGTTAAGCCATTAAACATGTCTGTCCGATGCAGCACATGTTGTATTTCATTATATTATCGTAGGTTCAGGTTCCTAGAATCTCCATCAATGTGGGTACTTATATAAAAAAATACCCGTGTCCTCCATGACCCCGAGGAAAACTTTCAAAGATCTCTTTGGGACGGACAATTGAAGAAGGGCTGTCCCATAGCCTGCTGTCCTAGCACTTACCCATTTTCAGATGACCAATCATCGCCTGCAGCTCACCGACCCCGGCCAATGTTGCCAAAGTTCCCTCTATGCCGACGCAGTGTTGCATGGCATCTTCATAGGTCTTCGGGCCAGAGGATAAGAAGAAGCAACCAACAAGTCCTGGAATTATCACGTAAGGCGGGGGACACGCTGCAAATAAAATTTATTAGTCGGCTTCAATTGTGTGAAAATAAATGTTTACAAATGTTAACAAGCCATGGAAGACAGCAACACCCCTTTTGGCTCACACTTGGTTGCCTTTAAATGGTAGAGATTATTTCTGAAATAGACCGTCTAAGCGATGATCGTGCATCTGTTTAGTATCTGCAATGGAGGATCGGGAAAGTGAAAGCTTGTAGAATGCTCAACGGTGTCATTGCACGGCACAGTTTGGGTGTAGCTGGCAGTAATGTCGAGCACTGTTTTTGAAACGCACTTCAATCCGAAATATACTCAGTGGGGATTCAGCTCAAATGTGTCGAACCCAATTTGAAATTTTTGATTGCATGTCTGCTTACAACTTTCCCTGGGAGTTGTTCTATTCCTTGACAACTTTATACGTGAAGAAGGAACGCGTTACGTGAAGAAGGACCGCGTTGGGAGTGTGAAACGCTTACCAACGATTTTGTAATCATTATTTCTGTTCACTTCGTTGACATCTGCAGGAATAAGGCTCATTAAGTCGACGTTTCCTTGCCGTTCATTATGATCCACACTTTGAATTTGCCACACCTAACTCGACGCTTCTCCGGCGAATAAAAATTGCGTTCTCAGAATCGGTTATCGTACGATTTATTGCGCATGGAGGGGATATGTTCGTAAAAACAATGTATACAAAATATTTGATTTTTTTAATTTTATGCACCAATATATGTACGTTTTGCCCAAGACCAAACAAACAACACATTAAGACAGGAAACACCGAGAACATGAAACCTATTACAATTTGTGAGCCACAATATGAGGACAAATATCACGATCAAAGAAACTGCTGTCATAATTGTGCCTTATAGATCCAATAGCGTTCATCGCTTTTTAATCGTTATTTGCAGGTAATGTGCAAAGTATTTTAATTTGCTAATTTAATTGAAGCCGTTGCATTTATAGTCAAGTTACATAAATTGCATCTCAGCAATCATTATTTACTTGACCCTCAAGTCGTCGTCCGACGAAGGAAAATAAGGTAATTTTTGTGCTCAATTTCTCATGAAAATACTTTTCTAGCTTTAAACAATAAGCTTTGATATCTTATTAGTTCGACATGCATGAAAGATAAGGAATCATAAACAATAATGAAACGATGGAGACATACGGCAGACCCGCTTAAAACTATTAAATATTCATCATGAACCACTTAAATAGTTTGGTAGAGCGCTGCAGCATTCCCGCGTCCATTTTTGACTGATATTCGCAGAGGACCCCTTAGATACCACAGGTTGGTCCCTTATTTGGGATGGAACCTTAAACTGCGCGGTGGTTGGCTTCAAATTTGTTCGAGTAGAGTAACGTTAGAATGTGTCATGCTGGTTCAAGAGGCCACCTTAGATGCATCACTCAGATCCCAGGCAAAACCCGGGGTCCAGCGATGGGCAAGAACAGACCCCAATAAGCAACCTCTTCCGAGTGATAAAAACTAAAGTTAGCTAGAAACGTGCACAAAACGTAAACTAAGCTAAAATTAGCGACGGGCTTTTCCGAGCAGGAAACCGAAAACTTCACCACAAGCTTCTGTACAACCGATGAACGTCAAACTAAACTCGTGGAATGTGCTGCAACTATAGCTTTTCAAATAAACGACCACCTGAAAAATCGACTACTCATGAAACCCGCAACCAATGCATAGGGCTCCACCACTAATGATAACCTCAACGACTCTTCATCCCAAAACCCCCCGAGCCGAACTCTAAAAACTACAAGAAGGAAGCAGTTTCCACGATTTTATCAACACAACCTGTTCAATGACGGCCCTAACTTTCCCGAACACTTGAAAATAATTTCCAATGCCAACGACTAACTGGACATCTGTTCATTACTTTGCGATAATAACTGGGCTCTGTTACTGGCCGACCAGACTTGAACATTACCAGCAGCGGTGAAGATGGCTTATACAACTTCAGAGCGACGCTTCTCTCACCAAGACCACCATGAGCCAAAAGACTTACACAATCAAACCACACCCAACCGAAACCAAGAGTGCAGGATCGATTTACATCGCGAAACTACCGAATAAACAAGCTGACGAGTTTATCACTCGACTTGTACAATATTAGGAATGCGTGGACGAAGCAAAAATACGCTCGTAGATAGCAGAGCAAACAAATCTGCTCCTTTATCATTATGAAATCACTCATATACAACAACAAGGAGACAATCCTGAACGCGTCCGCAAAAAAATATCAAAGTATCTGACAATGGTTGTGGAATTTCTAACATAGTGCCGATAAACAAAAAATACCCCCATAACCACCAAACGAATTATATGCACTTCCGGCTACACCCCTACAACTGATCTGAGCGCCTTTTCAGATGGCTTGACGAGAGATTACGGAACTACCAAGGTTTCTTTTGCAAAATGATCACCTCACGAAACCCTCATTCCAAAGCAAATTAGATCATATTTTCAAGAGCTGTCGCACCGGAATTGATTGTTTCTACCTATTCAAACTTACCCAGTTGAGATGTTACCAACGATGTGCAACAAATGCCTCGAATAAGGCCACCTCATCGAACACTGCAAGCCAGATGCAAGTAGTATATATGGGTGCAAGATGTAAGTGAAGGAATAAGATAAGGTTTAATTAGCGGTGGGTAGGGGTTGACCGAAGTCCGTAGGACGGGTGGCTCGAAGGGGGGCGGAGCTTTTGGATGTGGGCGTAGCTTTCGGTTGTGGGCGGAGCTTCTGGCCCTTGCTTCCGAATATATAATTGGGAAAATTATGTCCCATTTGTACATTTAAATTTTATTGTATTATTATGTTTATTGTATTCTGTATGTTTTTCCTTTTCTAGATGACTGTATTGGGACTGCTTGATCATTTACTATTCTTTATTTTATACTTATTCAGTTTTGGTAGGAATATTTTTTCATTTTATTTGGAGAGTGGTGAGGGTGTCGGGACCCTCTAGGCAAAAAGTTCAGTACGCCTCTGGAATGTTCAGTCTAGAGTTTAGTTGAACACTGTTATTTAAATTGCTTAAATCATTTCCGTGGCATGATTGCTATGTTTGAGTGTTTATATAATTATCTATTAATTTCTGGTTAATTGATTCTGTATATTTTTTCTGTACATATATGTTTGTATTCTTATCTAGTTGGGGTAAAATTGACTCATTCGGTGGTTGGTTGGTGGGTTCTTAGCAGTTGGATGCTTGGTTAAAGCCTGTTGGTTGGGTATGGGCCACCGTTTTGTGTTTCCCATCTATTTATTTCATATGTATTTAATATCTATAGGAATAGTATGGTATAATAGTTTGGTAGTTGATGGGTTGATGTATATATTTCTTAGGGTGCAGTAGCTTCGTTACGAAAAACTTTCCACCCATCCCGCTTTATCCAGTTTTGAACCAGATATATCGGTGTTACCATGTATCCGCATGTTCCAAATGAATCGTTATCAAGCGTATGTAGACTGTTCGGGTAGTCTTATCTCGATTTTTTTGTACAGCGAGTATCGGTTGGATGCCCTACAGCGAGAGTAGCGTAACGATATGGATTTATTGTAAGTTATTACATTGTGTATGTATACCTAGTAGTGATCGGTTGATATATGTTTAATTTGTATTGTTTTCGGAATTTTGAATAGTTACCTCTTACAGTTATAGGAATTTTTAGGATATTTTAGGTTTGCATCTTTCATGTGGTACAATATTTCAGGCACAATTGGTTGGTTATTGCGTCATTTTGGTATTTTTATGTATATATATGACATTCTGTTACGATTAAGCCGCGGTTACTTTAGTTAAAGAAGATTCGATTTAACCCTGTTTTGGACTGAGCTGGAGAATAATTTCATCTCATTTGTATAAACTATAGCGTGTTTGTGCAGAAGTACTTCACATCATTTACTATATGTTTCAGTTATATAAATTAGTCACATGTCTTGGTAACTTATTACATGCTAGTTTTTTTTCTCGTACATCATGGTGTTTAATGTATGTTTTGAGTATGGTAGAGAATTGATCGTGTTATTTTATTATAACTCGAGCGTTTTAGTATATTTCATTTAGTTTTGCATGTTCTCTGTACAGTTTCCATCTTCGATGTAAAGTATTGGGTATTTTATACAATTATAAGAATATTAGGATATATTACGTTTGTATCTGCAATGTAGAACATTATTTCAGGTATAATTTTGTAACATGTTGTATATTTTTTAGTGTTTTATATATATTTTTACATCCTGGTACAATGTTTGACGTAGATATTATAGATATAGAAGATTCGATTTGTTACAAGTTCTTGTTGTTAGCTTAATGCATGCTTATTGTAGAACCATACTGCAATGTTTAGGAGGAGTTAGAGAGTCCCCTAGGCAATTGCTCGTTGAGTTAACGTTTATTTGTATAAGTAGACCGATTTACTATGGTGGATACCTTAGTGTATTACAATTTTTCTTGTTTATTAGAACCGAGTAGAGAATTACGTAGTTATTTTATTATTGATGTATGATTTTTTTTCCACCATAATCATATGAATGTATGTTTAAGAAGTGTAAATCCGTACTGCTTCTTTGTTGAATTTTGTCATTGAACCCTAGCAAGTGTGTAGTTTAACGTTTTAGAAGACGATTTACTGATTAGGTGGGTCCTGGTGTAGAGGCGGCTTACACTCTTTGGTAGTCATTTGGAGTTCATCCATGTCCAACGTGAATTTGTAAGTTCTTGTGGATATCGGTCCTAAGTTTCGTGGGTTTGTTAGAGGGGTTATGCGACAAGCAGCTGCTCGTTGTAGTGATTTACTTAGGTCGTTAGTAAACAGATGCCAAGATTTTTATTGTTACACTCTTTGAGACTAATTTCAGGCCCATTCTTGACAACTACACCTGTGCATAGATTCTTGGTTATGTCCAGGATGTGACTTTGCTCGACGTTGTTCTGAGATGATGGACTAAACCGATGCATGGTATGTCTGAGGTATTGTACCATGACTGGGTGTTACCTCTAAATTAATTATATATAAGTGGTAGATTTCGGAGATGTGACCTAGTAAAGCATTGTAGAGTTTGTTGTTATAACACAGTGGGCTTTGATTTTGTCCTACTAGAGGCATAGCATCAGTTAGGTCTAGGAATTTTTAATAGATACGAACGGATACCGTAGTACTATTACTTTATTTTGCATTAACTCAGTGTTTGTTTTAAATGTCAGATATTTTCGGTATGGCTGTTATATTAGTATGCGATTTTTCGTGAACCAGATCACTTGTGATATTGGCGTAGTTTATATCTCTGGGGTGTGGTTGGATACGCCGTATTTCATAGTTAATCAATGTCGGTTAGGGGAGAGTAGAGAATCTTATTTAGCTATTTTATAGTTGTTGTTGTATGATTTTGATTGCTTATCATCGGAATATATTTGTATTAGGTATATATTCGCAACCATTTAAGGAATGTTGGGTATGTAGTAGTACAAAATATTGGTATCTTTTACCTCTCGACATTAGATTTTGGTCCGGTTCCGTGTCGTCTTGGAAAACCAATCTACCGGATTTGTGTAGAGTGTTGATGTTAAAACTCTTCAATAATTTAATGTACATCTCAATTTTGTTATCAGCTCGCATGTCTCTACTAGATGCTTATTTCCGCAAGTCTTACTTTAATGAATGTTTGTGATCCGTTTGCAGTTGGTACAGTTAGAAATTATTGATTAATTCAGGCTTAGTTATGAGATTTCATTCCAATTCAGAATATCTGACATATTCGAGCTTCCAAAATATCCACTGTAGCATTTTTCACTAAGGGTTTGTGATGATGACCGTAAGCCTAACCCATCCTAACCTATCCTAACCTAATCTAACCAAGATTGATATTTTTCCCCCGTTTTCATACGCATGTTCTTCGTCGATTTGAGCTTTTATTCATATCAAACCTCTCTACTTGGCTCTATAGTTTTTACCAATCTCTACCAGCTTATGTAGCTACATATATTTTTTTCCCTTTGCTGGTTACAAGTCCAGTAATATCGATTAGTTTCAAGTACTGTTAGGTGATCGCTCGTTATCAGACTGTAGAGTTCAAAATCATTATGTAAGATTGCCGCATATGACAGTGATTGTTATATGTGATAAAGCGTAAGCAAGTTTCATGAATGGTTTTACTGTTAGAACAAGATTTTTGCTGTAATGTTGGATTTGTTGCTCCTTCCATTTCCGTCTATTATAACGAATATTGAATAAATCCACTTTAACATTTTACTATAGTTCTGTGATGCAAAATCCGCAATCAACAAGATCTAGGATATGTCTACCGTACATAATAAGCGAAATATATATCAATGTACGACAACATAAATCAAATATCAATGAATGCAAAAAGGGTTGCTATACACTGCCAGATGCAATAATTCCTAGGTAGCCTAACCTACCAGTCATCCTAACCAACAGTTATATATTTTTATTCAAGTTTGATGCTTATGTTTGGTATTGATATGTATGAATCTCTCCGCTTGGGCTGTATATTTAACATATTATTAGCAGTTTGAATACACTTCTCCAATTTGATCCAGCAATTATCCTTTTGCAGATATCTAGATTCCATAATTGTATCGATTTCTATATAACATGTTTAGATGAGACTCAGCAGGCAGGTTACAATTTTTATTGTCGAGCAGTATCACGCGATGTTAGGTTCAAAGATCTAGTCATCCTAACCAACTTTACCAATAATTATACATTTTTCATTCAAATTTAACGGTTGTGTATGATATTTAATCATTAGTTTGTGCAATGTACTTATCAAATCCCTCCACACGGCTCTATTTTACGTAGCTGGTTTTTTGTTTATATCACGCACCAGGTACACACATACACGCTTTGTACGCATATGCAGAGTCGGTCACGGCATAATATAGATGTATACAGGGTTGATGCCGGCATAATGTAGCCGAATACAGGGTTGATGCCGGCATATGCCGGAATAATGTAGGCAAATACAGGGTTGATGCTGGGATATGCCGGCATAAAGTAGCCGTATACAGGGTTGATGTCGGTATATGCCGGCATAATGTAGGCGTGTACAGGGTTGATGCCGACATATGCCGGCATAATGTAGCCGTATAAAGGGTTGATGTTGGCATATGCCGGCATAATATAGGCGTATACAGGGGGTCGATGCCGGCACAATGTTTACACATACACACATTTGTGTGCATATACAGGATCGGTTAACATCTGTAGCATTTTACCTCTGATCTGTGATTTTTTCCATAAGAACAAAGTCCCTTGCTCTTGTTACAAGATATTTGATGTGGATCAGCTTCACGGCATGTTAAGTTAAAAGATTTTTACTCATCTAACCCTAATCTAATTTAATTTAAAAAATAACTATGTGTCATCGTTCGAGATTTTTTGCTTACGTATGATACTTATTCATCGATTTATGATATATTCATATCCATCTTCTCCACTTGACTCTACATTTTGATCTATCCTTTGCAGTTTGATACACACATCTAATTTTGATTTAGCAAATTTAATCCATTTTGATATGTAAATTACATCGTTTGTTTCAGTGTTATCGCTATTTTTGTATGATTCTTGATTTTTTTGACACATTTCTACATCTCTTTTACATGTAATTCACACCCATCAAAATCTAACCTAACCTAACCTTATGTATGGTATTCAGTCATTGATATAAAGATATGAAGCCCTCCACACGACTCTAAATATTACTTTAACACATATGTTATTTATTTCGTTGTCATTCTCGACCCATATTAGTTAGCAGAGAGGTCCCATTTTCAAACTTAGATGGATTGAATGATACAAGTATATTACATTTGTACCCAGTTTCATACAAACGGACACAAGGTCTCACACTGTGTTTTCTTATTTTACTTCAATATTTCCTGGCACTACATCCCTAGACGACTTGCACCTCTGATTTGCCTTTTCTTTCCTATAATTTTCCTATTCCTGAAGATGACTTCGTTTTAGATGTCGCCACACATTACCGGTGGATTTATGTTTATTCAATTTTATTTATTTTTTGCACATATCACAGACCCCCGTTACACCATCACTTTCAAACAAACGGTGTCTCAAGCTATACCCCATCCTTCCACAACAGAGTCACGAACTTGACTGAGCAGGATCTGATCGGACTCTGATTTATATCCTACCAACCTGTAACATATCAAGATCATTCAAGCCACCCCCTCCCCAAGATTTGCTTATGACAATGTTCAAAGTTGTGATGAGCGACATTTTGAGCTTTGTTACATGCCTTGAACATATTTTTTACCGATTTTGACAAATCGATGTTATCTCCGACTAACTGACTTGATGTATTTATTGCAATTCATTGCTTGACCTTTGAGTTTAGGATAATACAAACATTTGATAATGGATTTCCATGGTGTATTATTATTTTCATTGGTATTATTTACAGACCTTGACGGCATCAGCAATATTATCTACTTCGTTGTTTTGATTTGAAACTGCATGGTTCGTTCATCCAACCATACTCATCATCACTATGTTTAAGTTTCCTCTCAAAATCCTTCATTTACTCCATCATATCTTTGATACGAATACCAAAAGCTGTTCTATTCCCGTGAGTTCATAAATGTATTGCTTCTTCTTCGTGATCTTTTTTTATTCGAATTTTCTCCAATTCAAAGTAATGCCAATTCAAACTGTTGCATACAATCCCGATCTTCTTTTGTTCATAAGAAAAATTCATGTTCCACTACCTCAGCTTTATTACACTTGTGAAGGTTTTCTGCTTGGATCATATCAATTTCGAGATTTACCTTCTTATTTTCTTTGAACTCTGTTACATACGACTTAAATGTATTGAAATCAGTTACCCAAATCCTCCCTAATTTATTCTTCATCCATATATGAATAATTCCCCCCCCCCCCCCCTCTTAAGATTCTTGTTCTACGCATTTGTAGAAAAGTGTTATTTTCAACAGGACTAAATATTTGTTCGAACCAAGCCATATCATCGTCGAAGATTTTTTCATCCAACACACGTAAACAAAATTTTGAGACGCGAACATTCATTTTTTGTTTTATGCTAAGACGAAACGTTCGTCTCCGCTTGTTATCAACGTAACGCTGACTCCAATCTCGATATACATCTAGCTATTAAAATGCGATTACATGCATTTATTTTTTAAACATTAGGCCTAACATTGGTTTTTATAAACATTGGGCCTATGTCTATGGGGCTGTGTACGTATGTGCATGTGTACGTTCATGCGTATGTTTGCGTTACATGTATTAAAAAATGGATAACAAAATTTTAAAATTCTAAATTTCAATCAATTTCTCAAATTTTCGAGTCCCGGACCTCACTTTAGTGGCCAATTTATCACTTCAATATACCGATTTGGCTCTGTCTTTCCTCGAAAATTTGAAACGTTCATTGAAATTTTGGATTTTAAATTTTTGTTATACCTTTTTCTGATTCATGTAACACGTACATACACATGTATATACGTACACAGCCCTATACACATGTTATACACACACAGTTGATGACCTAGCTAGCTGTATGCCGAGATTGGAGTTTGTGTTACGTTGAGATCAAGGGGAGACGTACGTGTCGTCTTGGAATATAACAAAAATCAATGTTCACGTCTCAAAATTTGCAGATCTCCGAAGATGATATGGCTTGCTTCGAACAAATATTTTGTACTGTTGTAAATAACACTTTTCTACAAATGCGAAGAACAAGAATCTCAAGAGTGGGGAAAAATATTCATATATGGCTGAGGAAAAAATTAAGTAGTATTTAAGTCGTATGTAACAGAGTTCAAAGAAAATAAGAAGGTTAATCTCGAAATTGATATGATCCAAGCAAAAGACGTTCATAACTGTAATAAAGCTGAGGTAGTGGAAAATAAATTTTACCTATGAACAAAAGAAAATCTGTATCGTATGCAACAATTTCTTTCGGATGAAGATCGACAGTACTTTGAATTGGAGAATGATTAAAGATAATACATTTATGGACTCACGAGAATGGAACAGCCTTCGGTATTCGTACTAAAGATAATGATGGAGTAGGTGAAGGATTTTGAAAAGAAACTGATGATATGGTTGGATGTACGAACCATGCTGTTTCAAATGAAAACAATGAAAAAGATAGTTTTGATGATGCCAGCTAGGTCTGTAAATAATGCCAATGAAAACAACAATAAACCATGGAAATCTTTAATCAAATGTTTATATTATCCTAAACTCCAAGGTTAACCAATGAATTGCAATAAATACATCAATTCAGTTTGTCGGAAGTAACATCAAATTGTTGAAATCGGAAGAAGAATATGTTTCAAGGCAGGAAACGAAGCTCAAAATGTTGCTCATCACAATTTTAAACATTGCCATAAGCCTATCGTGGATGATAAAGATGTGTCACAGGCTGGTAGGATATAAATCAGAGTCCGATCAGATCTTGCTCAGTCAAGTTCGTGGTTCTGTTGTGGAAGGATGGGGTATAGCTTGAGACACCGTTTGTTCAAAAGTGATGGGGTAACGGGGGTCTCTAATTTGTGCAAAAAAATAAATAAAATTGGATAAACATAAATCCACCAGTAATGTGTGACGACATCTGAAACAAAGTCATCGTCAAGAATCTGAACATTGTAGGACAGAAAAGGCAAATCAGAGGTGCAAGTCGTCTAGGGATGTAGTGCCAGGAGATATTGAGGTAAAATTAAAAAACATAGTGTGAGACCTTTTGTCCGTTTGTATGAAACAGGGTACAAATATGATGTACCTGTAACATTCAATAAATCTAAGTTTGAAAATGGAACCTCTCTGCTAACTAATATGGGTCGAGAGTGACAACGAAATAAATAACATACATGTTAAAGTTATTTTTAGAGTCGTGTTGAGGGCTTCATATGTAAATATCAATGACTGAATACCATACATAAGGTTAGGTTAGGTTAGATTTTGATGGGTGTAAATTACATCTAAAAGAGCTGTAGAATTGTGTAAAAACAACAAGAATCAAATGAAAATAGCTACAACAATGAAACAAACGATGTAATTTACACTTGAAAATGTGTGAAATATGCTAGATCGAAATTGAAAGTGTGTATCAAAACTGCAAAAGATAAAACAAAATGTAGAGCCAAGTTGAGAGAATGGATATGAATATATTCTAAATCGATAAATAAGAATCATACGTAAGCAGGAAATCTTGAACGATGACACATAATTCTTGGTTAAACTAGATTAGGTTAGGTTAGGATAAGTAAAAATCCTTTAACCTGACATGCCATGAAGCTGATCCACATTAAATATCTTGTAACAAAAGTAAGGGACTTTGTTCTAATGGAAACATCACAGATCAGAGGCAAAATGCTACAGATGTTAACCGACCCTGTCTATGCATACAAATGTGTGTGTGTGTCTACAGTGTGCCAGCATCGACCCTTGTATACGCCTGCATTATGTCGGCATATGCCAGCATCAACCCTGTATACGGCTGCATTATGCCCGCATATGCCGGCATCAACCCTGTATACGCCTACATTATGCCGTCATATGCCGGCATCAACCCTGCATACGCCAAAAATAGGCTGTGACCGACACTGCATATGCGTACATAGCGTGTATGTGTGCACCTGGTGTGTGATATTAAAAAAAAAAACGTAAAATAGAGACGTGTGGAGGGATTTGATACGTACATCGCACAAAATAATGGCTATCATACATAACCATCAAACTTGAATGAAAAGTATATAATTATTTTATAAGTTGGTTATGATGACTAGATATTTAAACCTAACATCGCGTGAAACTGATCCACATTAAAAATTGTAACAAATTGAAGTGCATTACTTCTATTGGAACCTACCTGCTGAGTCTCATCCAAACATGTAATAGCGATATCGATGAAATTCTGGAATATAACATCTTCAAAAGGATATCTGCTGGATCAAATTGGAGAATTATATTCAAACTGCTAATAATATGTTGAATATACAGCCCAAGTGGAGATATTCATACACTTCAATAGCGCACATAAGCATCAAACTTAAATAAATACACCTAACTATTGGTTAGGATGACTGTTAGAATAGGTTGCCTAGGGATTATTGCATCTGGCAGTGTATAGCAACCCATTTTGCATTCATTGATATTTGATCTATGTTGTCATACATTGATAGATATTTCGTTAATTATGTACGTTAGACATATCCTAGATCTTGTTGATTGCGGACCTTACATCACAGAACTATAGTAAATGTTAGAGTGGATTTATTCAATATTCGATATTATAGACGGGAATGGTAGGAGCAACAAATCCAACATTATAACAAAAATCTTATTCTAACAGTAAAACCATACATGAAACTTGCTAACGCTTCATCACATATAACATTCACTGACATATGCGGCAAGCTTACATAATCGTTCTGAACTCTACAGTCTACTAACGAGCGATCACCTAACATTACTAACTAATCGATATTACTGGACTTGTAACAAGTAAAGTGAAAAAATATATTTAGATAGGTACATAGACTGGTAAAAACTATAGAGCCAAGTGGAGAGGTTTGATATGAATGAAGCATAGACCAATGAAGCAATACATAAAATATGTATGAAAACGGGTGAAAAAATATAATCCTCGGTTAGATTAGGTTAGGATAGGTTAGGATGGGCTAGGTTTACGGCCATCATCACAAACCTTAGTGAAAAATGCTACAGGGGATATTGTGAAAGCTCGAACAAGTCAGATATTCTGAATTGGAATGAAATCTCAGAACAAAGCCTGAATTAATTAATATTTTCTAACTGCGCATACTGCAAGCGGATCACAAACATTTTTAAAAGTAAGACCTGCGGGAATAAGCATCTAGTAAAGACATGCCAGCGGATAATATAATTGAGATGTATATTTAATTATCGAAGAATTTTAACACTAACACTACAAAAATCCGATAGATTAGTTCTCCAAGATTACACAGAACATCCAATTAAGCGCATTTTATACCTAATATTCCATGAAATTGGGCAAATTTATATCAAATACAGATATATTCCTATGATAACCAATCAAAACATACAACAACAACTTTAAAATAGCCAAATACGATTCTCTACTCTACCATGACCGGCAATGATTAACAATTTTATGCGGTTTGTCCTACCACACCCAGATGATAAATCATACTCCAATATCGCACGTGATCTGGTTTATGGCTAAGATCATGTACTAACATAAGTCATACCAAAAATCTCTGACATTTAACACTTAGTTCAAGCATAGTAAAGTAATAATACTACGGTATCCGTTCAAATCTATAATAAAAATCCTAGACCTCTATGATGCTATGACTAGTAGGACAAAATCACACCCCGCCGTGTCATAACAAGGCACTAACTCTACAATGCTTTACTAGGTCACTTCTCAGTAATCTAACACTGATATAAAATAAATTTAGAAGTAACACCCAGCCATGGTACAATACCTCAGACATACCATGCATCTGTTTAGACCACCATCTCTGAACAACGTCAAGCTAAGTCACATCCTGGACATAACCTAGAATCTATACACAGGTACAGTTGTCAAGAATGGGCATGACATAAGTCTCAAAGAGTGTGGCAATAAAAATCTTGGCAATTGTTCCCTGTTGACCTAAGTAAATCACTACAACGATAAGCAGCTTGTCGCATAACCTCTCTAACAAACCCATGAAACTTAAGATCGACATCCACAAGAACTTACAAATTCACGTTGAACATGGATGAACTCCAAATGACTACCAAAGAGTGTAAACCGCCTGTACACCAGAACCCATCCATCCAGTTATCGTCTTCTAAAACGTTAAACTATACACTTGCTAAGGTTTAATGACAAAACTCCAGTGATGCAGTACAGATTTACCCCTCTTAAACATACATTCCTATGATAATCGTGGAAAGATTCATACAACAATAATAAAATAACTACATAATTTTCTACTCTGCTCTAATTAACATTACAAATTGTGAAACACTAGGGTTATCCATCATAATAAATCGGTCTACTTATACAAATGAACGTAAACGCAACGAGCTTTTGCCTAGGGGACTCTCTAACTCCTCCTGAACATTTAAGTATGGTCCTACAAAAAACATACAATAAGCTAACAATACGACCAAGTTTGTAACAAACCGAATCTTCCATATCTATAATATCCACGTCAAACCTTGTGTCAGGATGTTAAACGATATATAAAACAACACAAATATACATGACGTAACTAAATTATACCTGAAATATTGCTCTACATTGCAGATACAAACGAAAAATATCCTAATATTCCTATAATTGTATAAAATACCCAATACCTTGAATCGACGATGAAAACTGTATAGCAAACATACAAAACTGAATGAAATATACAAAAACGCTCGAGTTATAATAAAACAACACGATAAATTCTCCACCATACCCAGAACATACATTAAAAACCATGATGTACGAGGAAAAAACTAGCATATGACCAACCAAACAACTAACGTGAATAAGTTGCCAAGACTTTTGACAGATTTACATAACTGAAACATATAGTAAATGATTTGAAGTTCTTTTACACGAACACGCTATAGAATATACAAATCTGATGAAATTATTCTCCAACTCAGTCCAAAACAGGGTTAAATTAAATCTTGTTCAACTAAAGTAACCACAGCTTAATCGTAGCAGAATGTCATATATATATAT